>VYXB01003260.1:0-14095 GCA_013397135.1 Pachyramphus minor | reverse complement strand
CCAGTTAATTCTATGATTCAATGGAAGATGTCTTTTGAACTAATGTAATTCAGTTAAATAATTGCTCCTATCTAGAGCCTTATGTGGCAGAGTTCAGTCTGTTCATCCCAACTACAATCTACCTCTATGAAATACTGGCATGTCTGAGAGCTACTTCTGCTCAGTGGGGACTACACTATGGGACTCAACACTTGAGCACTGACCATTTAATGACCCTTTGTTCTCAATGTCTAGGTAGATTTCAGACTCCTGAGAATGTGTGTTTTCTCCTACCCTATTCAAACAGATCTATTTAACAACAATAAAAGGTAATGTTTTTAATAGCACCAACACCCTACCCCACCTATATCCCTTTGAAGAATCAGGGATTTACCATTATCACCAGTAAGAAGGAGGACCTTAAAGGGAAGTCTGCTTCTTAAAGATGCTGTCTGTGGCACGTGAATCTTATTGCTCCTCATTTTTGAATCATACTTTCATATCACTGGCATACATTTGAGAACCAAACCCAATATGCTTATACAAACTTCCCTGGTAGGGACAGCACAAGTGTTAAGCCTCCTTTCACAATTTCTGTATAGGCTGTACTGTAATTCTTCAACATGGACATCCAAAGGCAGATAAAATACTACTAGAATAATTTGTGAAAGAAAATCTTAAAAATCATCTTTTTTTTCTGTTTTGTTCTGTTTTGCAGGGAGTCTTTTGTCTCTAAGAAATTTCCCCCTTAGAACAGTCTGAAGCAGCTCAGATGATAGTTTAAAAAACCTGTATTTTAGGAATGTCTTACTGCAATATTATGTTTAAATATTATGAGATTCATTTGATAGAATTTGTGGCAAACACAAATGGGTGTAAGTGAAGAGTATTAAAAAAATATTGGTGCATTCTCCTATGTGTTCTAGGCAGCTGTGGAGCAGAATTATTGATTTCACTCAGCTATTACTGAATGACAGTTCCCAAACTTATCAAGTACTTACTGAAAAGTGCTAAACAGTCCGAACATTCTCAAACAAAAGCAGTTTCTCTGTGCTAATTGGCTGAGTCACGGATTTTTAGCAATTGGCTCCTGACACCAGTGGACAGCAAAATCAATCTCTGTTACCTAAAGATGCATTAATGACAGACTCCTCTCTGGGAAGTTTAAGGCAGAGGACAACATGCAATCCAAATTGCACCAACATAATGATGCACCATTCAGCAGAGCTATTTCTCTGAAACTTATCATGGCTAATTCTCAATTTTAAATATGTGCAAGGACAAAGCAAAAGAAACTTGGTTCCTTGAGGTGATAAAAATAAATTGGCAATTATTTTAAAGTTCATTGAAATTTGATAGAGTATTGAAAATTTTTATGGCATGCTTAGATCTCTCAACTTACTCTGACTCCTCTTTTCATAGTGACAGTTTGTACTGTAACTTGATTTGCTTACTGGGAATTACTCCTTCTTACAAATATTTTTCTCTTCATTTCTGACATGTACTAGCACTGCTAAATTAGCAGATAAGTAATGGATCTTAGTGAGAGAACAGAGTGTGAAGTCTGACCTCTGTTCCTGTTATCACAATCAGAAATCCTTCAGCTAGTCAAGAACTGCCTCATTCAGTGTCTATCTTTTAAGTGTATCCTGCTGGGCCAAATTGCTCCTCCTGCAGTAGTGTGTTACTGATGATAAGGATAACTGATGCAGCACCTCAGTAAAGGTACATTAAGCCATTCCCACTACACATAACCAGCATTTATGAGAGAAGTAATTTCATTGAAATAGTACTGCCATAATAGACTTGCTCCCAAGCTGCCATCTCTTCATTCAGATGGTTTAGGTGCACCTTGATGCATTTCTATAAACGTAGTACTAGTTAAACACCAGGATGATAATCTGTTTTCAGAAAGCAACATAACATCACAGTAACTAGAATTGGAAGCTTTGTCCTTAAGTGGCGAAGGTAATAGTGCTTTAATTTTGTTCTAGAGAGGAACTGCAAACCTGCATGACAGCCAATTAGGTTTATTGGCTTCCTTGTGCAACAAGTAACTTAAGAGTCTAGTCAATGTATCCCAAAACATCTCTGCCCCAAGAAGGTTGGGTTTTTTTGTTGTTAAAGCCTACCACAAGGAACCTTTTTCACTTGGAACCTCCCACAAGACATCTCTTTTCTGAAAAGGTTAGTTGTCTTCAAGATGAGTTTCAGACTATGTGAGCCAGTACACTAATATCTGAACGTGTTATTTGATAATATTAAATGGGGTTGCTACTAAAGAGATGGGCAGATATGGATCATAAGTCTCATTATTCAAATGTTTAAACGTAGTAATAAAGCCTTACCATGCCCTTGCACTCCTCTCTGAGACAGACTCTGAAAAAATCAAGAAAGAGACTAACCTGCTGCTTTCCAGCAGGATGTTCTCCAGTAGGAAAGTGCTGAGCAGCATTCAGGACCAGTGGTGTGGAGATGAGCTTTTGACTGCCAAGCTGAACAGCTCACACTGAAGTAAACAACTAGGAGCATTGAGAAACAGAGAGCTCAGTCACAACCAGCCCTCCCCTCCAGCTAAGAGGGGCTTCCTGCTGCCCTAAGGGAGGGCTATAAGGGTGGTCTGGGTGCCTGCAAGAGTGGTGGGAGGAGGAGGTCCCAAGTGGCCCCAGGCCTGGTCATTAACCATCGGGCCAGGGCTGGAGCTCCGTGAGTGCTGGGTAAAGATTGCCATAGGTTCTTCAGTGCCTTCGAAGAAGAAGAGTCTGATTTTCCTCTCAGCCTAACAATGGCATTTTCTGCTGCTTCATGTTCCTTCACATGATGCTGGATACTTGGGCAGTCTCAGTATTGCTCAGAGGCAAAAGTATTAATAACACTACACCTTTAATATTTTTATATCTTTCCTTTGCAGACTCTTTTCTCTTATCAGAATCTTATCCTAGGGTGAGAGACTTTTAACATAGCTGTACCTCTGTGTTAATATGCAGTCAATTCCAGATTTCTGGTTTAGCTTTAGGTCCTATTGTAATTTACAAGTCAGGGTATAAATTATTTATAATACCTTATAAGGGTATTGCCACAAATGTGATTTTTCTCGCTATTGTAACCATCAAACCAACAGCAGAAATCGTTAGTTCTGTAAGAAACATGAAGAAAGAAGTATCAAGTATGATAATTTATTTGGCGTTGGTCAGATCATTTGGGACCATGAACCAAATTCCAGCCCACACTGAGTAACAGAATTTACATTTACTCACAATGAGACCATAAAGAAGCTTCAAAGCAGTTCCTTCATCCTTGCTCTAGAGGCATCTCCTTCCATATGTAAAAGACTACATGGTTTGTACCTATACATGGGAGGTACAGCCGTGCCTACTGTGCACAGTTGTGTCCTATGACACTGTGAGTCTTACAGAATGTGAGGGAAGTCCTTCTCCTCGTACTTCTTTCTGCAGGCAGTTGCTGGGCACAGAAGGTCTCAGGCACAGCTCCCCTCACATGTGCTGCTGCTGAAGGCCATGCTACACTCCAAAGCTGAGAAGGCCTCAATAATGTGCTGTTACAGTCATGACATTGTTTGGAGGAAGCACTCACAGTGGCACACTGCCCTCCACATCACAACATTTTTAAATAGATAAGCCAGAGGTGAAACATATTGTGTGCACAGATGTGCCTAAAGGAAGTGGAAGAATTCCTTGTACCAGAGATGCTGTGTAATCAGTCTGGAGCTCCTAAACACACAGGCAAAACTCTGGGGGGAAAAATGGCCTTTATTTTCAGGCACCTAATAGTAAGAGAAAACTTTTATTATTTTCCTTGTCGAGGTGGTGTCATTGACCCCAACTCATCATGCGCTCCACAGACTTCTCTTTGGAACCAGACTGTACGTAGTAATAACATATCTACTACATATGTGACTAGGAAGCAATAAACAAATAAGGCTTTTTCATATTCTTAAAATCCTGAAAATAGGAGCTCCAGTAAAGTACAGCTATATATAAATCAAAACTGAAATGTCCTTGAAGTGTTAAGTCATATTTTGTATTAGGACTGGATGGAATTACATATGCATGAGCTACCAATGAGCAGGATTGGTATTATGATCCCCAGGGCTAAATAAGTCCATCAACGTGTCAGATTTGTGACAGAGACATGTTGCAGTGATGTTACAGCATGCAGGTGAGGCTTACAAAAGCAGACAACCAATTCTTTCTTTATATGTAGGTGCATTTTCGGTTTAGTCAAGTGTGTACTAATTAGAAAACTGTCAGAACTTTAAAAGTATTAACATTCTGTTGTACATATTGGAGTTAATATATTTGCTATCAGTGTTTACAGTAATGTCTCTTCAGTGTGGCCATGTCATAATCCCTTCTTAAAGGATACTTAATCTAAATCCTACTATTTTAGGGAATAATGTATGATGATTATGCTTGTTGTTTTAAAGCCCTCTAGATATTTGTTTACCTCATTAATATATTTCCCTGCACATCAGCACAGACTGCTCCATATTAGTTTAGCCATGCAATGTCATTTGTCTTGTCTCAAACAGCATAATGTTTATAGGCAGGGATATGGGAAGGTTCTCAGCTACTACAGCAATGTGGACAAGCACAGTCCCTGAGTCTTGGTGCTCTGTGTGTATCTCAGATGGTATTTTCTTTCTTAAAATCCTGCTTACTTCTTGAGTGAATCTTTGATTTGTGTATGTTGTTTGACCTGAGAATTATCATTACTGAGCTAATAGCTCTGAGGTGCATATTTTGTTCAGCTGACTAAATATTAGTCATAGGGAGTACTTTTTGTAGAGATGAACATAAATAGTCTCTTTCACTACAGCTATATACTGCATTTGAAAGTCAGAAGACAACTTAGAAAAAAAAAAAAGGAGTCTTCTGTAGTTTAAAAAAATCAGTATTTTCTTTGTGTATTTTCTCTTCTCGTTTCTTCAGAAACCTGAAGCTGTGCTGCCAGCATCCTGTAGATTTGCTTCCCCCAAAAGGAAAGAAATGCCAAGAAGTGTCTCCAACAAACACAGGATCCTATACTCAGTGCTAGAATTCTGTTTTTCAGATGGCTGTTAGGACTACTTTGAGTATGTCCTGTACTGAGAATGAGCACATGTAAAAATTAGGATTTTGGTTTCTGAATAATTGGCTCAATTTCATGTGAAAAATTTGCATTGAAATAAAATAATTTAAATCAGTAGTATAACTACTTCTTAATGATAATTGAAATGTCTTATCATTTACATCAAAATAGATATTTTAATTAAACACAACATTTTTGTATGAAACTGTTATTTGCAAAATTACAATAGGAAATTCTGTTATATCACATTTTCATATTTCTGTACCAGTAATGCATATTGATTGTACATAAATAACTACAGATAAGTAATAGAGAACACACTAAATAGTTTCATATGTTAATGTTTTGTGATTTTTTTGAGTAAATTTAATTTAATCTGGTGAGAATTTTCTGATTATTTTGCACCATTGAGTTTGACTTTGTTTTGAAGCTTTTCAGAAAACAAAAGTATCTGAAATGCTTTCCATTTTCTTTCAGATGTGCAATGGTTTAGAGCAGCCCAGGAAGCAGCAGCGTTCAGACCTCAATGGGCCAGTTGACAATAATAACACACCTGAGGTAGGTACCCTGGGCTGCCAGGCCTTCCTGCTGTCTGTCTTCCTGAGCATTCCACGAGGGAAGGCAGGTGTCAGATTGTCAGCTTTCTCCCTCTCACACACCCATACTTAGGCTCTGTTTCTTTTCCTGAACTGACAGTAAATACCATGTCTGCCTACTCTGAGAAGTCTTTGAACTGTACCCATGAATTTTTGCTGCCTCATTCATTTCATGTAACTGTACATGACATGTACTCAAGCCTAAAATTTTCTGATGACATAGGGAAAACACTTCAGAAGTTCTCTTTTTGGATTATTGGAGAGCAAAAGTAGCATCAAAAAGAAATTGTCTTCTCCGTCCCCAACTCCCCCACTCCCAGTGTCAGTCCTGGCTTAGTCAGCTGTGAAGAGATGCAGTGATAGACAGATCTGCTCTTGTCACTGAAGGCTGGAGCAAAGAAGACATCTGAAAATGCAGAATGAGTTATGCTTGAGGCAAGACACAATGGAATGATATTCAGACTTAAAAGCAGAAGTCTGTTGTCTAAAAACGTAACATATTTAGCCTGTAGCCTGTTATATTAATGAAGAGACACATTTCTAATGCCTTTTCCCATAATGGAGAAATCAGCCTCTTTCCTGGAAACAGGAATGACTGAGGAGACTGGCAAAAGATGAGGAATGGAAGGACTGTATTTGTTTATTGAGAATAGAGACAGTAGAGTAAAACTACTTGCTAGGACCAAGTGTAATGCTGTATACTGTGCAGTCAGGGACAATTCTTTTTATTCACTGACCCAGAATCTTGCTTTGTTAAATGCTCTTCATTGGAAAATTGATATATCATTAATAGGCAATGTGATCTAAGGGACAAATTATTGGACTGGGAATTGCTGGTTTGTATTGCTTATTTGACAGCTGACCTCCTGGATCATTTTTCATGGTCTTCCCCTGCCTCTCTTATTTTTTTGTGTATTAGCACCTGCTCAAAATACTTTGCGATTCCAGGTACACTCTGCAACACTTAGGTTGGGTTCATGACTGTGATGCAATGTGTTTCACTGTGCTGAATAGTGACTGTGTGGCAGTGGTCAGCTGTTTAAATATAGTATGAATTCACTTCATTGTGTGAAAGTTATTTGGTTACAACTATACCATTTTTATTTCTCAACAGACAAAGAAAGTGTCTTCCTTTCCAAGTTTTGTTGATGGTAAGTTTGTCATCATCCATAGTTAAAGAACGACAAAGTGTAAGCCAATACCTTAATAAATATTAAAGATCACAGTTCTAAAAACCAGTCAAACCCAAGAGAAAACTTTTCAGAAAACTGAAAAGTTGACGCATGGAGCTATTTAACATTTTCATGCTTCCCCATGGCAATGGGAGCATAGTGGTGATAAAAAGGAGGAGCAGAAAAATTCAGGTGAAGATGGAGACAACTAAAAATCTGGAAGGGGTTAGAAAAGGTGGTAACAGTGGGCCCCAGCAGGGTGGAGATTTATGAACATATTGGAGCCCTGTGTTCTTTGTGGCCCATTTTTGCACTCTGGGAATCTCAGGTGTCAGCAGAAACAGAAAGGTTCTCCTGAACTGACAAAAACTCAGTAATCCAATCCTCTGTTTAGGAGACCAATGCTTTTATGTGTTTTTTCAATCTCCTTGGCACTGCTATTACGTATATTCTGTTTGAAGAAAAATAAGTCAATTTATTAACAGAAGAAGGTGGACAGAAATAAAATAAGATTGTACTGAAAAACATTATCATTCTCTGATTCACAGACAACTGAAGAACCTTTTATGGGGCAAATGCATACAGCTCTTCCTGCAAAGGAAATGTCTACACTGTAAAGTGAGAAACAACAGTAGGAGACTTCCAAGGATCTGACCCCTTAGATCTGCCATGACCACACACAACAGAAACCATAAAATGTTAACTTCATTTTTAATGCCATTCTCAAATCAGGAAAAAATGCTATTTAGAATATTATTAGAATGTCCAATAAATTTTTCTTTTATTCCCTGATCTCACCAGCTTGACATGCATCTTCTGTTTTCAGTAATTTCCTTAAAGAGCTAGAACAAATAGAAAGATCAGAGATTGCCCTTTGAGATTGACACCTTAGGGACATTACATGGAACACGTGGCATGTACTGGTTAACAGGCCCTAAATAGAGGTAAATTTAAATGCATTCTCCACGGGGGATGGAGACAAGAAAGCAGGCTGGTACTTTGTGAGAAGTGTCTGCTGATTGTCTCATGGACAACCATCATGCAAGGCCATGGTGCCCTGAGTTTTAAAACAGGCTGGAGAATTCACCCCTCGCAGCACTGCAGATAAAACTGCACATTTTCATTTTATTTGGATTGAAAGTTTATGTCTTTTTCTTTCCATACCAGTCATTTCAATACTCTGTTGGAAAGGGGTCAGAATACCCTTTTACATAGCATAATACTTTTCTTTTTAGTTCAATCATTTTGCTTTCTCTGATTTTTCCTGTAGTTACACAGTGTGTGAAAATAAGCTATCTGTCAGGTTTTCTCTATTGCAGGTGTTAGATGGCATTGTCTAATACAAATAAATACATGGCCCACTAGGAGCTTATGATAGCTTACATGACTGCTCTCTGAATTCAAAGAAAACCACAGTTTTTATTACTGGTTTGTATGTAAAAAAAAGTCCCAAAAAGAACAGGACCCTTCTGCACATAAGAAAAGATTCTGCCAGCTAATACTACTATTCTTCCCTGACCTTTGAGAGTGATACCACAACCATATTCTGGTTATATTGATATTCAGTTTTAAAACACTTTCAGCATGACTCCTTAACTACAGTAGCTATATCTGTGTTTCTATTAACACATATCTTTCATATGCATGTGAATGTAAAAAAACCTAGATAACAGGCCCCAAAATGTTGGAAATGTGTCCTTTTGCTGTTGGAATTGTTTCAGTAGTAATACCACTACGTTCTTGTAGTGGTAATTAGTTCCATGTTCAGTGGTTCTGGCTTTTTTGCTCTCTGTTGTATCACCATAAATCACTTGCACAGTAACAAGCATGGTGAAGTAAAGAAATCAGCCAAAATATGGAAGTTGTAGATAGGCATTCTGAAAGGTGACTTATGCCCTGTGTCCATTTAGTCGTTATACAAAATGTGCTGCAGTGCCACATATCCCAAGACCTCAGTGACTTCATGGAGTATGATAATTCAGCAGGAAGTTGAAGGTGCTTCAGTGCTCTGAGTGCAATCTCTAAATACTGTCTGAATCCTTGGGTTACACATGATTTTAGATAGATATACAAATGTGTATTAAATTATTATTAAATTCAGTTATTCTGAATTATTGAATGAGTATTTTTCTTATTTTATAAATACAAAAGTTAATTTTAAGATGTTTACATCTAATCTACTTAGTTTAGAAATATGTTTATACTCATTGCATTAATAGATCAGCAGAAAACCAGGTAATCTCTATTGCATTGATAAGATGGTGCAGAAATTCAGATTTTTCAGAAATAGTTACCTAATGTTTGAGCACCAATACTCAACACAAAATTCCAGTCTTTGCTCCCATCAAACTAACCTTCAAGCTTGAAATCTATTCCTCCTTCCCTTCCTCATCAGTAAGCCTTACACATGCTTGCAGTCAAGGTTAAGTGATCTGATGAGCTGGGACCTCAGCCAAGTCTGCATTTTTTTATTATTTAAAGCAGACAGATATAAGGGAAGAAAACACTCAGGTAATCCAAATTGACCCTGGCAGTTTCCAGTACCATTCCATCCTTCCCACAGATGTCTTATTTTACCTGACAACTGCTTACATTGCCTTCATGATGGGAAATGTATGTTGGAAGTGTTTTCTGCCCAACATGGATTTTAGTGGTGGGGTTTTTCTCTTTATTATTTGTTGCTCTAAGCATTTTATACATGCTGTTGATTTAAACATGATGTAGCAAATGTGGTTGCTCATATAAGGATTCCACAAAAAATCACTATCTAACGCAATGAAGAAATGATGAAACTATATCCATCCAAGAACCCCCCAGTCTTTAAAGAATCCCAATAACTAACATTAGGATTATAAAATTGCTTAACATCTTAGGTTATTTCCATGTTCAAGGAGTTTTTCATGCAAACTTGTTAAAAGCGCCATTGCTGTCACCAAACAGCCAAGACATGAGAAGAAATTGTTGTGTAGCCTATCGATGACTTGGAAACCAAGACAAAAATGTCTTGCTTAAAGATGTGCAAAGCACAGATACGCCAGAAGTGGGCCAAATTCAACACACTTGGAAATAATTAATGAGAAAACGGAATCACAGAAAGAAAACAAACTTTTCTGAGTTCATCCAGAGCTTTTGGGATGGAAAGAAATTAGACGAAGGGACGGATATATTTCAAATAGTCAGCACAAGTTTTTTGGTTGACAAATCCTGCAGACTCTTAGATTTTTGGTTTTTGCTTGATGTAGTAATGGGCATATAAGAATTTGCACCAAGAATTGAATTTTACTTGTCTTCAGACACCAAGTATTTCAAGAAAATTAATCTAAATTACCTGCTAAAGGAGTTTACTTAAACTGATTTAAACATTATATAGGTGAGCATATTTCAGAGTTAAAGCAATCTGGATTCAATTTAGCCTGATTTACTTAGCTTGAAGAGAATGAAAGAAAACAAAATTAAAGACACTTTAATTTTGAATGAGCATGTTGATGCAGGTATCTATTGAAGTTTTGCTAACTTAACATTAACTTTACAGCTTTAATTAATTTCCCTCTCTGGTACCCTTGAAACAAGATGTCAATATCAAGTAGAGATGTGTGAGACTGTTTTAGGCCTGAAAAGGCATACAACTAACACCATCCGAAGAGGTACCATATAAAATACATGATCCATGTCCTGGAAAATGTAATGGTACAAAGATGTATGCAGGGAAGAACAGAGATATAGGAATGGAGTTCTTGTGGAATTTTGATTTTGATTTTATTCAGTGAACTGCAGAGAAGTATTGCTTGAAGAAGAAAGACACTTCTTTTAATCATGTTTATTTTCTGTTGGAAGAGTTCTGCTAAACTAGAATGGGAAAACGAAGGATGGGAATGCTCAAACCACTTTTTCAGTATATTTAATCAGCAATAGCGTGCCATAAATTCTTCCTTTGCTGCATAATATTCTTCCACATTGATTATAAATAAATTGAACACTGAACAGTAAATCTTTTTTAAAAAATTAATATTCCCTTTTGGTGTCATTTTTCTCCTCACACAAGATTAATATACTTCTAAAAGTGTGTTAGGAGATTGGCAAGTTGATCTAGCTCAAAGCAAATTTCTTTTATAAAACTGTTGAGGAACAAAAAATATTCACTATCAAGAGATTTCAGCCAAAGTCTGGAATGACTGCTTTTTGTTGATCTAATCAAGTTGGATGTAAAGCTTAACAGCTTATAATAATAATGGCCAGACTTCGCGAACGAAGAACTGTGGAAGGTCTTTGTTCGCCTTCCAGCCTGCGCATTGGATTTATTTTAGGTGGGACACAGTGCGCGCAGAACTGAGCCCACCCTTTAATCCTAAGGTTCATCTGCCGGGGCCAAGCGAGCTTGGACAGTGGCAGCGAGGTCCTCAGGACGTAGGTGGATTGCCTTACAGGGCTAACGGGCTCCACCTACCCGGGGAGTGTCCCTGACCGGGAATCGAACCCGGGCCTCGGCAGTTACAGTGCCGTGTCCTTAACCACTAGACCACCAGGGGCTCCCTTAAGAGCTTAATGAAGAGGATAATGCACACAGTCCCAGTATGAAATGAATAACTAGGTTTTATTCTGTTCTCCCTGTCCCCTTTTGCATCCTTTGAAAGAAACTTGAAACTTGAAAAATGCAAGATAATGTTAGAATTTCATCAAAGTCACAATGTAATTAATACTAACTGTATTTGTTGAATGAAGGCTAAAAGAAAACTTTCTCTGAATTCAGGCCATAAAGAGGCCTGCTTTGCTTTTTTCCTAAACTTTCTGTATCAGGGAATGTTGATATTTTCTCTTCTGGTCTGTGTTTGGCCCCAGCCACCCGTGAAACTTTTGTTTTTTGGCTGCCAAGTTCACTGATAAACAGGAGCTTTAGCCTTGAGGAAGGAGCTCCTTGTATAAACTGTTTTAATTGGTGTTCTATGATTGGTTCATTGTCTGTAGAGGTCATTCAGAGGAGAAAATGAAGAGGAGAATGATGAAGTAAACCCCCAGACCCAAATAGATAGGACCCCTGAGATGAACTGCGCATGCACGAGGGGATTTCCAGAGCACCCACGCATGCGCAGTTGGGGCATCCTTACATAACCAAGGGGGTGGACTGAGAACCTCTGTCCAGGCAGTGCTGGCCACACCTGCCAGGACAGATGTAATCAGTTAATAGTATAAAAGCAGTTGGTTTAGTTTTTGAGGGAGGTTTTGTGCTTCATACAAAGGACCACTTGTCTATGGCAGGGACGCCTGCACATGTAAGCCATCTCCTCTCTGAAAGNAGGGACGCCTGCACATGTAAGCCATCTCTCTGAGACACAGCTGCTGTAGAGAACCTTATGATATTTGGAGTGGGTAAAATAACTTCCTTTGTGACACCTGAGTGAGTAGGGTGTTGCATCCTTTTATCATTCTCTTTTGTCTCGAGTTCCCGTTTGCCTTGGCTTTTATTTCCTTTGTAATAAATATTGAGTTTATTGTTGAGTTTTCAACAGTGTCTTGGTTTTCAATCTCAGCATCCTTTTGAATCTTTTTTCCCTGATACACTTTCTTAACTGTTGAGTTTCAGAGTGGACTTTTGCTGAAGCAAAGTACACATTTGTGCCCACTGTTCAGTAGTATTTTTGCCGGAAATGAGGCTTAGGAACTGTGTACTTTTACAAACATCTTGTTCCAGGGAGGGTTCGGAGGGATGCCGAAATGGAAAACGAAAACACTGCTGAAAAGCTCAGAAAACCCAATATTTACTACTAGGAAGTGGCCAAACAAACTGAGAAACCGAGACATGAAAGTGGAAAGGAAATAAGCCCTCAGTAAAACCTCCCACTCACGCAGGCATTACTCACGAAGTTGTCTTACCGACCCCGGAATGACCAGAATTTCCCCATGGCAGAAGCTGCCTCTGTAGAGTGTCAGCAGGATCACAAGGTAACCGGTGTCCCCGCTGAGGCAACGTTGTCCTCCATGTGAAGCTTGAGAGCCCTCCCACAGGTGCTGTCTGCCTTTTATATAATTTAGCTGGTTACATCTACCTGGGCAGATGTGACCAGCAACTGCCCAGCCAGAGGTTTCCTGTCCTTCCCCCCGTTATGTCACTGATGTCCCTTCTGCTCACACATTGGGATTCCCCTGTGCCTGGGTGATACACCTGGAGGGGTCTTTCCTAAATGAGTCTGGGGGCTCACTTCATCTCCCTCCTCTTCACTTTCTCCTTCAAATGGCCTTGGAAGGCCCTCAGCCAATAGGAAGATACTAATTACTTTCAGTTTATACAGTGTCCTGTCTTCAAGGACAAAGTGCTTGCTTATCAGGCCTTGTTTTCCCACTACTTGGCAGGAAACAGAACAAACTTTCACAGGTGGCTGGGCCAAACACAGACCAGAACAGGAAAAACATCCACATTCCCCGATACACATCTCAAAAAAAAGAAAAGTGAAAACACAAATCTGTATTTAAACAGAAGTTTAACTCATGCTCTGTAACATGTTGTAAATAGTAAGAAAGTTATAGCAAAGGTACCTATTAGCATTTCTGAAACTTGTAAATAATCCTAATGTGTTTAGCAGTGCAACATAGGAAGAATTTTCCAATTATTTTCCTTTAGAATTCCACAGTCAAACCATTGTGCAATGTTATAAATACTGTATGTTCAGTTAATATGCTGGGTTTTTGTGGGAAATAATTGTGGGGAAAGACAGAATTTACTTTGCACTAGATTTGTTCACCTGTTTCATGTTATAAAAGGTATTCAAAAGGTTGTCAAAGCTGCACTGTCCTGTACACAGTTTCTCCTCTTTGTGCACTCTTTTGAAAGGCAGTAAAAATAAATGTCTCCTTGTCAGTCCCAGGGCCTTGTGAACCCGAAGACCTCATCGATGGAATCATTTTCGCAGCCAATTACCTGGGCTCCACTCAGCTGCTCTCTGAGCGCAACCCCTCCAAGAACATCCGCATGATGCAGGCGCAGGAGGCCGTGAGTCGAGTGAAGGTAGGGTGTGAGGGAAGTTAGGGGTGTGAGGGAAGGTAGGGGTATGAGTGAACATTGGGGTGTAAGGGAAGGTAAGAGTGTGAGTGAAGGAAGGGGTGAGAGTGAAGGTAGGGGCATGCACTGGTTTAAAGGTAAACCATCAGGAGAAATAAACCCAACTCAAAGGAGATTAGAAGTCAGAATGACAATTTTAATAAAAATAATATAGTAAATAGAATTTTATAGGTGAACAATTTAATTTAACCCACAAAACCCAGCAC
>VYXB01003248.1:1183-19615 GCA_013397135.1 Pachyramphus minor | reverse complement strand
AACATGTTGCTTATTGTGAAGTGGAAGGCGTAGGGAGATAATGAGATTGGAATGACCTGTTGGTAACTTTTCAACTTTAGAGGCAATAGCGTTTTTGATCGTGAAAGCAACTCCTGAAAGATGCCTTTCAGTTCTGGGTTTACCTGACCAAAAGAGTGTATGTTCTCTATGGCACCATGTTCTCTAAGGCTGCCTTCCTCATGGAGACGAACTTCACTGAGAGCAGCAATGTCGATGTTGAGTCGTAACAGTTCGTGGGCAATTAGCGTGGAGCAATGCTCAGGGCGTTCACCATCTGCAGAGTCAAGCATGGTTCTGATGTTCTAGCATGCAAGTGTCAGTTTGAACACACCTTTGAAGGCAGGTGGATGGCTTTGTCTCTTAATCTTTATTTGACTGTATCAGAAGATGTCCGTTGGTCGCAGTTAAGCTAGGAGATTTACCTCCTGTCTGTCATTTGTGGCTACCATTAAAACATCCTTTCTCTTGTTTTGTGTTGTTATCCATGCATAGATTATAAAGTAAATTCTGTCTTGGAGACAAAACCACATATGAGCAGCTGAAGACAGAATCTGGCCCTTTATTTTCAATCTGCCCAAACCAGATCATTTACTTGATTGACACTTTGTGGATTTTATTAATTACACAGTAGTTCCTTGGTGATATTTGCTGAGATGTGAACTGCACTTCTTATTATTTTCCCTACTTTTGTATTTTTCCCTATTGCAGAGTATTATTGTTATCTGTGTTTTCTGCTACTGATCTGTTTTCTTTTCAACATTGTTTTTGGTATGTAGCCAACAGCAATGAACAAGCACTTTGGTTAATTTTTGAGTAAGAAGTCTGCAGCTGGTGTAAATTAGTGTTACTCCATTATTAATCAGGAAAGCTTCGCTGTAGAGATATTTGACATTACCTGTTTGACTCTATATAAATACTTGAATTCTCAGTATCTGGAGAGCCCACTTTTTGTATTTAGCATGATGAAAGCCTTTGTTCCTACCACACTGTTCTTTATAATCAAAGCTGAATCCTTGAGCAACAAATCTAACACCGAACCACATTTACCTTTATTTCAAATCAATATAGGTAGACAAGAGCGATTTTTTGTTATTTTATCTCACTCTCTGAGTGATGCAGAAAGAGTTGGGACAACGGCAGTGTTCTAGTCTCCACCTCCTTCCGTCCTGACCTCTCCTTCCCTGAGAGGAAACCAGCTGATGTCTGGGAAAGTCACCTGAACTCCATGATATAAAGTGACAAAAAAAGAAACAACCAACCAACAAAACCATCCACTGTATACCCATGTGCCACTAGCATTGTACATTTTACAGAAAGAAACTAAAGAAAAGGATGGGGCCTTTGCTGCTTGGTCTAAGAGGGTAGTTCAGTAGTAATGATTTAACATGATTATATGTGACCATCTGGTAGATCACTTGTTTAGCTAAACCAAATTGAAGGTGCAGTCAAACTCTGAGAATGCTGCTTCAACACACCACACTACAAGCTTTGTCAGAAAAACCTGCCAGGTATTTAGCATCTCAGGAAAAAGTAAACCCCCATGAGATGGAGGCATGTGAATCCTGTAGAAATCAGAAACACAGAGAAAGATATAAAATGGAGGGTCTGAAACTCTTTTTTTTTTTTTTCCCCCTGTGAAACCTAGGCCATCAGACATAGCACTTCACTGCCAGGGCTGCCATCCTTCGAAGCAGTACCGGACCTAAGAGAAATAGGTTTGACTCTGACCCTGCAGCAAGTCTTCACCTCTCACTGCTTGACTTTACCTGTAAGATGGGGAAAACAGGATGATGATTATTTGCTTTTAAAAACTATGTAACCATAAATTACTATAATAATTTCTCTTACATAAAAGTACTCCAGCTTGCAAGTTTGCATGATGGAAATAATTTTCAGAGCTCCTTATTAGTCAGAGCATGACAAAATCATCTCGCCTGGGCTGGGTCAGGAACATCCTGTTCCTCAAAAACCTAGGAAGGGCCATTTCTTTAGGATTTTTATGAGATGATAATTTCGCCTGCACAGCTTGCTTAGCAGAGCTCAAGAGAGTTGCTGATATCATGAGGACTCAGTATGCATTTTATCAGCCAGCTCTGTGAATGGAGATCACAGCCAGGTCAGGAGAGGGCAGAGGGTTGCACCAGCACCTCTGCCACCACTTGACTGCTGCTCTAAACAGCCAAGCTGAGGTCTCTTCACCTCGCCTGCACTCAGTCGGGCATTTAGATCATGGCTCAGATCATAATAACTCACTGTTATTTTGGCCCCCTTCTTTCACAGATTTTCCAACAAATATGTCACCATCAACTTTTGAGCACAGCATTGAGCAACCTCTGTTCTAGACAGAGGTGCATAATTTCAAATTGTAAGTATGCAAAAGTACCCCCAAAGTCTTCCTTTATATAGAAGGTAAGCTACAGTTCTCTAGATCAGGCTGATCTTGTTTCAAAAATAAGTAGACACTACAGGAAATATATCTGCCCCAAGGTTTGATTTCTCCATGGCTAACGTGTGCTTGCAGCTCTCCAGAATGATATACCAAGGCGAGAAATGCTGACTAATAGATATATGCTTGCCTCTTGTAAATTGTTAATCAGTCATCCCAGCTTCTGTTCATACAGAACTATGCACACATACCCCTTCAGCTACATTTTTCAACATGCAGTGTTTCTAAATAGTACCCACTGTCCAACAACCAAGTCCAAGCCAACATACAGCAATACTTCTACTCCCACCATTGATGAGGGCAAAACTGTAACTTCCAATATATAAACACAGATGCTGCTTGGACAAAGGCAATGTACCGTATACACATTAGATAGTAGCAGAGATGTCAGTATCCACAGCAAACTAGCAGAAATACCTGCACATCTGTCGTGGGGTTTACCAGGGATCAATTTTTTTTCAAACTTCCCCCTCCACACAATTACTATAAGTTGAGAGAGGTTTTATACAGACAAAACAGAGGCTTGACATAAGGGATATAATACTAAGATTTATTACTAGCAAGATAAAAACTAAGAAATGACATATACTACAACAGTTCTAATTAAACTAGATTATCTTATGAAAAGAATGTTAGGTTGTTATTTACAAGTTCAGTAGCTCATCTCGGAGTTTCAGTCTTTATTCCCCCTGCCTCAGGAAGGCAAGGGAGGGGGGAAGATCCTTTTTTTGTGAGCTTGGACATTTGGCCAGGTGCCAGGTCTAACAAAGCATTTCTCCTTGCTTTTTCAGCTCAGGAGAAAGGTGTCTTCCTCTAGTAAAATCATCATAAGTATTTGCAAAAGCATTTCTCCATCTTTTGTATCAGTCTAAGGGGAAGAAAGGTTCTTCCTTTTGAAACAATTACTGTAGCATTTGTAAAGTGTCTTTTCTGTTCTCTTGAGGACAACAGGTTCAGTGTGTAGTAGCTGGAGATTCCTTTCGTTCTCTCTCTCTTGGCTGGCTGTGCTGCATGATGACTTCAGGGTCGGGTCTGTCCCTCCTCTATTCCAGCTAGGACCAGAGGCTAGGAAGATACAGCCAGGCTCCTGAGGTCTTCTGTGGCTTGTAAGAAGCCTCTTACTCCATTATGGTCTGTACCACAGTTACAGGGGATAACGGCTTTGAGTCCTTTCCCCTGTTCCTGGGGGGTCCTTTTCCAGGAGGACACTTATTTCACCATAGTCTTCACCCACAACTACAGAGGATGGCATTGAATCTTTCCTCTGCTGCATGGGGGTCCCATTACCACTGAAGATAGTCCTGAATAGACCATTCCTTATGGGTCCATCCAGGACAGCAGCTCTTCCATTCTCTGCTGTCCTTTTTTGGTCACAAGTGAGCTGCACCAGCATGGATCTCTCACCGGGACTAAAAATCCCACCAGAACAACTTGCTCCAGCACAAGTCTCTCTCTCCATAGGCCACAGGTCTCTGGCAGGATTCTGCTTCAATTCAAACCTCTCACAAGGGTCACATCCTCCGTAGGCACTGGTCTGTTCCGGGACACATTCCCTCATTAACTGCTGGGGGTCTCTCTGCACCCCGGTTATCTTCTAAAGGCAGCAGGGGTTTGCAACTTTCAGTATTTCCCCTGCTGTAGGGAGGGGTGGGGGGAAACTCTCCCCTCGCCTCAACTCTTCTCCTGCTAGAACTGACGCTGAAGCTGCTGGTTATCTCAAGTCCTCTTTGCTCTCCACCAGGCTGGAATTCTTTCTGCAGCCAAGTTGCAGGTGGGCAGCTTCTGTCTGGAGTTTGTTTCTCCACTGTTACACATCCCGGCTGGAGAGACTTCAATGCCTTGCCTGCCCCCAGCCCAAGGCCAGGGGAAGAAGGGCCTGGCCCCCCTACTTGGGGGCCTGCTGCCTCCCTCCTACATGGCTTCTTCTAATTTCTTCTGAGCAAACCACCTTCTTTTCCGTTTTCTTAAATGTGTCATTAGCAGAGGGGTTACTAAAACTTTTGATGGGTGTTTTCTCCGGAAATCTACCTGGGCCTGACCATTTCAGCCCAGGGGGGGCTGGTAAAACCCATGACAACATCTAAAAGTATCTTCAGTAATACTCACCCACTGTTGAAATGTTGCCTTTGAATTCATTGCCAAAAAAGAGTTTATGAAGATACAAATTCATGTCATAGGCCACTTTGTTATTGCTGATTGTGGGGCTAATGCAGTTTTGTAGCTGGTGATGCAAGCTTCCTCAATAAGAAGAGGCTCCATGGCTGCCCTATGCCAGCACAGGGACATAACTGCCCCTGATTTAGTCAGCAGAGCTTTTCTCTGTTTTGGGGGGTTTCGTTTTGTTTTGTTTTTTTTAAAGTTAAACTGGAGGTAAGAACCCAAAAGCTCATTTTTAAAATGCAAGAAGGGTTTTCAAAACCAAAACAACTTTTTCCATAAATAGGCAGGTCAGAGCAGGGATAAACAGCTTAGCAGCATGGAGTATTAAGTTAAATGGAGCATTCAGGACAGTTAGACCTGCTTACATGCTACTACCCTATTAACTGCTTTGGACTGTACAGCATTATTCAGGTAGAGCAAAGGGTTTGATGGAGAACACAAAACTAATCTTTGATCATAATAAAAAAGAGTCCTAAATAACATCAACATTCCACACTTTGAGAATTCTGATAACCTTTTGATTTTGTCTTGTAGAGTTGAGAGGTTTCAATTATGTGTTGCAGAGAGAAAAGTATCTCCCTAAAGGAAGGTAAATTAAAAGTCACAGATAGTCTAGCACGGATGCTATTCAAAACCAGACTGAGACAGTTTTGACCACAGGAGATGTTGATGAAGTCTTACATTTTTTAAAGGACTTTTAAAGAATGTCAATAGAATTCCCATGGAACTAAAAAAACTTGCAAATATTTATTGAAGAAGCTGCTCCTATTGTTGTTATTTTAATGGAAATTCTGAGTCAACTAAATAAGATATACAGTATTGAAGCTACATATCTTAGTGAAAGAGATATAAGAGGTTTATTGTGAAACATTGCACAGTTTCCTCTCAGTTTGTTGAGGTCAGACTTCTGCTTGGCAATAGCTTACAAGAAAATAATTCACACGAAGGAAGCCCACAAGTTCATACATGGAGTGTTTACCTAAAGCCTCATTCTGTGGTTGTAGCCAAAAGGAGGATGGGGTTGGGGATGAGTGTGTCATAGCAGGTTATGGGCAAAATGTGGATATAGCACGGGAGGCATGTGGGAAGCCACACACCCATTTCCACACTGCGCTGATTGAAAAGCACAGCAAGCTCCTTGTACAAGCATTTCTACCAAATGTCCTTCTCTGCCGAAACAAGGTAAATGAGTGGTCTTTTGCAAGTCCAATTTTTTGCTTTACAAAACCAGTTGTTCTGGTTCTTAGTTTGTTCTATTCTGACCCAAAAGAGCTGGCAGCTCTGACATTGTATTCGGCATCAACTGTAAAGCAGCTGTACTAAGCTAACCTAAATAGCTCCTAACAAGAAAAACATGGTTGATGACTCATCTCTGATTGCATTTTAATACAGAAACTAAAAAGTGTTACCTTGAGTTTCTGGTAAAGCCAACACCTGTCCACAACCAGCACAACACAGCCATAATTCACAGAGCCTGTGCATATCAATGCAGTTGTCTGTCGCTTTGTGGGTTTTTACATTCCTCAATCAAAAAACCTATTTTGAGCTTCTGAATATGTAGTAAGCAGAGATTTTGCCTACTGTTTTCAGTAACATCCAAAACACTGTATGCTCCTATACTAACATGTATGGGATGTACAGACTATGTACTACGTATACAGACTACACACTAAGCTTTACAGTATGTCAGAAGGACTCATCTGCTCTCAAAGTGTACTTCTTTCCCACCAAGCTGGGAACTCAACATTCATGGATGCTGAAACAAGGCTTCAAAATTATATCACTAAGGGTTCCAAAAATACTTTATTGTCCATCTCCCTTCAACAGATGTCAAGCTGTGAACAACACGAGTTTCAACTCTGGCGGACCTGTTACTTCAGAAATGAATGGAAACTGCCAACTTACTTCTTTCAGCAAGTCAATTTTAAAAAATAAATATTAAAAACAAAATGTAAAAAAAAAAAAGAAAAAGAAAAAGAGGAGAAAGGAAGTATTTCTATCTAATTCTTCTTGAAAGACCTCATTAGTCTTTACTGTTCTGCATGTGTTTTTGATCATGACATTCCATAATACCCAGTAGCAGGTTTTATATTTTAAAGGAAAAATAAATAGGTGAGATTTGTATTTTTTATATTGTTTCAATTCTTTTACATTTTTCTATATTATGCCCATTATTTTGTACTAGATTATATGGATAAAATATAAAAGTGCCTAAAATACAAGAAACTGCTTATCCCCATGAATAAGCTAGGCCTAAGCATATATAATAATTTAAAACTGAATCTTTCTAGGAATTGGATAATACAATCATCTCAGTAAAGCATTCTTGTGCAATGACGGTAGTAGTATTATTCAGAAGTAATGATGTTTACAGTCAATAGAAGACATGATCAAGGCAAAAATTACCACAGAACTTTAATAGTCTTGAATTTATTTTTTTTTCTGAAGTATCATCTCTATTTTAGGAAAGGAAGTTTTTTTGCTCTTTTTTATCTATATATATATATGTGTAATTATTTTATATTTAAATTAGGAAAAATAAACACTTTAAAAGTATGGTCTTTATATATAGGAAACAGCAGGGGGGGGAGAAAAATAGCTTAATTTATCCATCACTTAATTCAGCTACATGCCATATTCACTCTTCTTTTGAAAGCAATTACAGTATGTGTACCAAAGTTTAGTACATTAATATTCATTATTAATATTTATTAATTAATTCAATATTTAATGCATTAATATGCATTGATACTAATATATCTGATATACTATTATTAATGTATATTAAACTCCTAATACTAAGCTCCAGGTTCTGAGGACACATTTATTTTCTTACCAGTAAATTAAAAAATAAGTATCAGACTATGTAACCCTTTCCTAAATTATGAAGGAAAATAAGGGCTAAGTGTAAGTCCTTGAAGAATTTAAAAGCTGTCAGTACTTGATGCTGTTCTCAATAGCAATGCAGACTCAACAGGTACAGAAATCTGACCAATTCTTTCAATCAGCTGAAAAGCCACTATTTAAAACCTGGCTACACTGGGTTACAGCAATATCATATTACAGTTTAACTACACTACACCCAAACTCTGCTATCCTGTTCTAGAAAGACATTCATTACCCTGAGAATGCATGAAAGGGTTTTTAGGGAAATCCTTTATTACATTATCCAATTCTTTTTGAAATTCCATTGGAGAGTAACAACAGGTTCCTTGACTCCACCTTGCTGAGAACAAGAAATAAAAAAATCATGAACACCTATTTATTAAGAATTGATTGCACAAGTAGAACCTGTCAAATGAAACCTAGCTGATGTTAAAACATCAAGCTGGCTACTGAAATCATGTTTCTACATCAACCACACAGCGTTTGAGTATCAAAGGTATTGCTTTTATAATCAACTAATGTAACTGTATATATATTACATATATACTTTCTACACAATGGTGATGATGCTATGGTATTAACATACTATATTTAGACATGTCATCACCCTTTGTGCCATTCAGCTATCTGGACATATGTCTCATCTTCTCATTTGTATGATGTTTTGTTGGGATACGAAAATGAGACATCATTGAACTCTATAATCCCTCTGAAGAAGAGAACATCATTCAAGTAGATGCAGACTTTTGTGAACTGTTTTACACTTTTATTCATATTTATTTGTAATATCCTCAGTTTATTGTATTGTCCCTTTGTATTGTACCCCGGTTATCCCCTATCCTTTATGGCCCTAAAACCCTGTTTTCCTATTGGTTAATGTTTGCTGAAATGCAGTAGTTCTCCTTACATGGTTATGTTTTCCCTGTATGATTATAATTTGCATGCTCCTCCTTAACTCCTCTCTTGTTCCAGCACCTTCTTTACCCTACCCTATGTAAGGCGGAAGCCATTTTGAATAAAGGTCCCTTCACTGTTCTCACCCTGGTGCCTTTAAGTGCTCTACCTTTTCCCTTGTGGGCCTGCAATGTTTCATTAAAATTAATAGTTTACAAAGGACAAGGATTGGAGTTCCCTGGATTGGAAGAGTAGAGAAAATCACAATCAGGAAGTGATACAATAGAAAAATAAAAGAACATATAGAAAAGCAATAGTGATAGAATATCCATCAGTCTGTGTTATTCGAGTTTGACTGGATATATCAGTGAGACTATAATAATCCTTTTACCTCCTATTTGTTCCTTACACTTTTTGAAGACTATGTGGTATCTAGAAGGAAGCAGAAAAGAATCTCATCTCAATGAAAAAGCCTGCTGTCACTATTAGGTGCTGGCATCCATGCTCATAGCAACCTGTGACAAGCTAAGACCTTACAGGATTTGGTTTGCTGCTAAGTTTTTACCTTTTTCCTTTGCCATCTTGGCTCAGCACTTTTGCATCAAGCCAACAAAAATATGTGATATATAACACAGAAGGCTTTGTGATAAAACAAGAGCACTCAAAAAATCTATGACAGAGTCTTTGTGGATGTTATTGACAAACAACAAGCACTCTGATTTTCAGAAAGCCAAAAAGTACAGCTTTTTAGTAAACTGAATGAGAGTGCTTGTTTTGCGTGTTAACTCTGCTAATGCAAATCACACATACTGGTTGTCCTGCTGCAGGTCCAAGGCAAAGGTGGAATGGTGCAGATAGCAAACTGGTGTAAGTTCCTCTACATCTAGTGGACAGAGACGTAAGAAGGGAGCGCTGTAATATTTGAGTTCCGTTTTTCAAGTATTTCTGCAAACCTTCTGACACCACCTATGATAACATGTTGAAAAACAAATTGAACAGAGAAAATCAAGATCCTGGACAAATATATTCTGCTTCATGGTTCTGGACATCACTCAAGACCATGGTGCGCTTGCAAAGACTGGCTTGCAATAGCTTCTGGTAGGAACTGTAATACATTCCTGTGCCCTGTCCATGTCCAGCTCACCCAGACCGAAGGTAGCCTGTGATGCAGTACAAAATACATAAAACTATACCCCCGACAACACTTTCAGCCTGTACCTGAGTAATACTTCTGAAAAAAGCAACAGGAAAAGTGGGAAAATCTAGATGTAGAAGTAGCCTTGTACCCTTGTTTGACTAACAGAGCAGGCAAACTCCTAGGATATTGTCTGCATAAGCCAAATGAAACAGAAATAAGAGATAGGAAAGGTCAACACAGTGGCATTTGTAATGCACATGCATACTAAATGAGTAATGTAGTAATGCATGTTCCAAAAAGACTGCATTGCAGATACTAGCATTCACAGAGAAACCCATAAACAGAATTTAGCCCCACACTGAGCATTTTGGGAAAACAGTGCCTCTCCAAACTGCAGAACAACTGCTTGCAGCAAGTGTAAATGATGGATCTATATATTAGTAGATACCTGCTGCTTTAGGGCATAACAGTCTCACTAAATGCAGAGCTGTAAAGTGACTTTTACAGTGGTAAGTAGCAGTAGTATTTAAGAATTAATAATTCATTATTAATTACCAATTTTATTAGCTATACTGTAATTGTGCTCATGAATATTTATTTCCCCACAAATGTTTAACCATCCTTTTTCATTTTTAAATCTTAGCACTCCTACAGTGATTATGTGTCTTTTTGTTATGCTAAAAGTGTTCATCTGGTTCGAAACATTTACCTCTCAAACAGCTATATACTCTTCCCATTTTCCTTTTGTGCAAAGCAACACAGAAACGAGTACTCATTTTGGCTTCAGTGAAAGCTTCTAAACCCTCTGTGAATTTTACCAAAATATGACACGTCTCAACACCTAAAAAGTAGGGCATCCAAAATCAGTGGCCTCTTTGGAACACATAACTCATTATTTCATCTTAACCATCTCACTTTCAAGTTCTCAGTCAAATTCCTCCTCCCAAGTCAGTATCTGCTGTCTGAGCCACTGGCAGCATTGGAGCTCCTGCCAAGGGCACAGCTGTGTGGAAAAAAAGACTTCATTATCTCCTCATAAAACCAGGGCTACTGGCACTGCATGAGAATTTTATCTAGTGGTTACACAGAATGAGGCACCCAAGAGGTGGTGGAGTACCTTCCATACAAACTTACCCAACTGGAGCTCTTCTCCCAACCACTAAAGATGATGCTCCCCTTGCTAGCTCACTGTGATGATTATTACTGCCCATCAACCACCCTGCTAGCACTGGGAATCAAGGCACCAAGGAACCAACATAAACTAACACCTTCTACCTCAAAAAAAAATCAGATACACTTGCAGACTTAACAGAGAGACTTGTAACAACAAAGTTGTCACCCTTCTCACTTCTCTGTTACCCAGAATAGGTAGGTGGAATTAGAGGCATATAAACTGCCTGGACACACACGAAGACCTCCTCCCATCGCTCCCACCTCATCCAATTCCACTGCCAACTTTCTGCTTTCATGCAGCATATGCTTTTGCACTTTCTCCTTGGGTACTCCCTCCCTCAAAGTAGGTGTCTTCCATCCTATCTTCACAAGCCAGGCCCTGGAACTGTTCTGCAGAGCCATGTGTTATCCCAACATAAACAGCAACAAGCTGCAAGAATCGGACCACTTTCTTTGCAGCTTATGGGATTACTTTTGGCTTGCAGATTTATTTTTCATCTAGCCAACTTTCTTAATTGTACAAGACCAAATTTAATATAGACTCACTAAGTGTCTAAAATGATAATACAGCTTGTGCCAAACTGGAATATATCACCCAGGCATATAGCTCTTGTCTAGTATCTTGTTAGGCAGTAGTCTCTTACACAAACAAAAATAGTAAAAGAATCCTTTGGTACACTAAAAATGTGAAAACTACTCCCCCAGGGTAATGAAGATCAAGCAGGGTTATAAAAAAGGATTTTGCAGACGGTGAGAAAAAGAAAATGTATGTAACAGTGGCATCTGACTTGTATCAATCTTAAAACTACACAATAAAAGCTTGGCTTCTAGCTCATGAGGGCTAGACAGGCATTAACTTTGTTTAATTCATGATCCCATAAACTGGCACCAAAGAGGAAGCTTAGATTAGTGATCTAACACAGCAAGAGAATGTTTGGGCCAGACTTTGCCCAAATTGGAGTAGAGAGGGGTGGCAGAGAGGAGGCCACAGGAATCTTCTGATTAAATACTCTGAGAAAGATTCGTTCGAGGCTCTGGAACACACACCATAAAATGGCACACTGATTATGCAGTAGCAATACCTTTCTACTTCTACAGTTTTGCAAAGGTGTGTTCTGTAATGCATATGAAATAATGGCCCATGGCCATGAGAACTTCCAAAGAAAAGCCAACTAAATCAAAAAGTAGTTAACAATATTTAAATAACCTCAGTGCATTTACTAGGACTTTACTAAGACATTAAATATTTGATTAATCCAAAATAATTTGCTTCCTATGTGTTCATGGGTTTCACTCCTCATTTCTGCAGAATTTCCATGCGGGTGGTAAACACATCCAAGAAAGAGATTCATGATTAGTCCCTGAAATTTAATCTTCCCTTTCTTAGGTCAAATGTGGAAACTTTGAAATAACGATATTCTTGAATAATAGACTGCAGTGCATTAGTAAACGCAAGAGGTCCTCATTTCATCATCATATCTGTTCAAGTTAGAACCAACTCCAAAAAAACCCTGATGCATGAAAGTTTAGGGTCCAGAAACCATCCTCTTGATATTATTAAGACTTTTGTTTGTGTTACAGAGATCTGACATTGCTTATGATACAGATGTTACTGTTTAAGCTATAGAACCTGCCACGACTGTTACCCTGTTACTGTGGCATAAGTTCATGTCTTTAAATTTTCATTTATGTGAGGAGAGAAGTTTCTAAATATTTTATTAATTTATTTTGTTCATCTTTGTTCATTACTTGTTCCCTAGCTTTTCTATTCACTGTATTCTGCTCCTATTTCTGAGTTCATTTACCTCCTACACTCAAAGCATTTCTAGCAAAATATTTTAAAAAAGCAACATTTCTATTTCTCATAAAATGAAGAGAAATGAACATCACAACAATAAAGAAAAATTATCCAACAAGGCTCGTGTATTTTCTGCATTCATTCTCTATCTTTCCTTAATAGGAGAAATGTTGGTGGAAGCTCTTTCTATTCCCATATACTAATCACTACTAATCCCACATGTACCAATTCAGCCTGTGAAAATGTGTTGCAAGTTTACCTGTTGACATTCCTCTCAATCCTTTTGCGATGAACAACAAAATACTTAAAGTTCCAGACCTAAAAGTGCTTTTATGGAAACAACAGAAAGAAAGAAAAATGCAGAAGATGCTTTCTAACCCTATCTTGTCAGACAGCATTTTTGTTTTTGCAGCAGGCACCTTCCCTTTCTTGCCTGTCCATCACTTCTAGCCTTCATTTATTATTGCAAATTCACAAGTTCTTTAGAGTAATTTATGAGAATTTGCATGAAGACGTGGCATCAGCAAACATGTGAAGTAGTAGAGATTATATTGTATTTAGTGGAAATTTCTCATTTCTCTCTTAGCCTTCACAGCTTTGTAGATGTTTTCACTAAGTACGTTCAGTTGAGCCTGCATCAACCAGGGCTCCCAAATGCCAGCCCTGGGCAGCCCTGACATGCAGAGCGCTCCTGCTTCTAGGACCATTTGGGTACTGGGCTTTCTTGAAACCACTCAGGGCCAGGCTCAATGAGCAATACAGTTCTGCCACCCACTCACAGACCCCCTAGGACTCTGAATACAGACAGTCCTCCTGGAAGAATCAGTTTGTAGAAAGAGTGGCTACACATATACTACTAAATTAAAGGTATCCAAAGAAGTTTTGTGACAGGAGAACACAACTACCACAACCATGTCATTGTCAAAAAGGTCCCTGGATGGTTTTGGCCCATTCCAATTAACATTATTCCAATTTTTATTAGGCATGACTGGAGGCTTAGCATGTGCCTGAGACTAATCCCAGTGGTAGTTTGGACATGGCTACTCTACTCCATAGGATTAGAGTACTAATCTAAGAGTTTAATGTGGATTGTTCTGCCACAGGTGGTCTGTTGCTGCATCTCTCTTAACAAACAGAGCAGCCCCTCAGAGCAGATCTGTAGAGCAAACAGCTCTGCTGCAGAACAAATGTCTACACTTTTACGGGTCTAATATTTGACAAGCTCTTTTTTGCTCCTGTGCACTTAGAGTCCATTTTCAGCTAGAGCATATTAGGTGCCTTCTCAAGAAAGCATTTTGCCATCTAGCTTCACCTGAAAGGAATCCAGCTCATGGTGTCCAAACCCACCTGGCTTTCTCATGAAAACTGTGTGTAGTGGTAGGAGATGCACTTCAAAAAACATGAAAAGTAAAGTATTCTATGAAAGGAGTGTTTCTGTCCGTATTGGCAGTTGTATATGAGTTTGTTCTAGGGCTTAGTGATGTTTTTCCCCTGTGTAGTTTCCTGACTGCACCTGATGTATTCAATGAAGTCAACACCAGAAGATGCACCTGCAGAGAGATTGCCATTGCAATGGTTCAAGAGATATGTGGATGTACTTTGATGTATCATCTTAGAAAAGGGAAATGTTAGGCTTCATTTGGTGTTTGTTGATCTAAGGCTATTTTGCTTTCAGTAAATATGTGAATGAATGAATGAATATGTAATGAATAGTTACTATATTTGAATGCTTACATACCATCTTTCATCATTTTGTTTCCTTTTTAGTGTAGTGCAAGGAGGCATTACTAATACTACTGATACCTATATATAAACAAAATCTTAACTTTATCTCTCTGATTTACAGATAGATCTAGGTACACAGAGATTCATATCCATGTATCCCACATGTACAAAACTTGCTTTTCACCTTTACTTCACTCTTTACTTTTGACCATCACTGAAATAAATGGATTTTGTATGAGGGAGAACTAAAATCAGGCTCACATAATTTGTATTGCATCTCTTTTCCCTGTTATAGCTAGAAACAGAGTAATTCTTACAGTAAATCATCTGAAGCCTATGTCAAAATAATGATATCCATGCATAGATGACGTGGTTACGGTAAAAAGCAAGCAAAATGTCATATATCCATTATGTTCAAAAAGAAGGAAATAGTGCAAAACTTTATATGTCAGACTTCAGATTTCAAGGGCATCACCATCAGTACTCCTCTATGCTTAGCCTTCTAGAATTTCCTTTCACATCTCCTTTTTCTCAGTGTACCTTGTATGACTTCAGCAGTGTGACTAATGCACATTGAGATACAACAATGGCCCAACATTTGCAAGACTATTGGTATTGTTTGTGATACAACCAAGTCAACACATACAGCCAGAATAGTCCACATGGCATTCCTTTGCACCAAACTGTTCTTAAAATCAGTTCCATGTTGTCTCCTAAATTTATTTCCAGTGGTTGATGTAAATACACTACAAGCAGATAACTATGATAAATCTATCTACTCATAAAGATTAATTGGTTCAGTTTGCTTCTTCTGCTATTGTTATTTAAAGAATCAACAACCTAATATTCATTAATATTTTGCAGAAAAGGATATGATTTAGACTACTATAAGTGTTCACCCATCCCCCTCAAGAAAAATGCCAAAGATAAAACTACAAATGCACAGGTAATTTATTTGCTTAGCCATGTGTATCAAAACAAAATACGTTTCTCTGCATAATCTGACCAACTAACTGCCCAGTAATATTTTAAGGCTGTGAAATATCAAAATTAAATATGTTTTCATAACTGCAGTTGTCAGAATCATAGCTCAATGTATTTTCTTTGCACAAAACAGGCAAATTTGAGTAAAGTGGTAAAACTAAAGGTACTTTTGCCTTGGGAATTAATCAAGAGACTACATGGAATACGCACATTTCATTCCTTTTGATAAAATAAGGGTGAATATGGAAATTTTCCATGTTTTAAAAATTAATAGCCCTTTAAGGAACAGATGCAGACACACAGTTTAAACTAAAAAAGTTGAAATAATAAACAAAGTGCTTAAAGCAAGAGACCCTCTAGGCCCACAGCAGCATGGGATACAGGTAACAAAACATTCAGCCAGGTTTTGCGCAGCAATAGGGAGATGTTCTTTAAAAATGCCAGATAGTATGAATAACATACAATACTATACAATACTATAACATCAGCTGTAACTGAGTAGTTCCAGGTAGGGAATGAGAAGGTCACTGAAGTATCCACTGTATTTTTTGTTTCATTAATCACCATTCACAGGAATACATGTTCATCCAGCCAATTTGAATGGAGCCAGAGAGCATCTCTGAAAGATGCTTTAGGAAAACATATTCCTGAGCTTCTTAGCAAAATCTGGGGGCCCAGGGGGGACTTCCATTATATCCGGAATATCTGCATTCCTCTTAACTTTTTTTTAATAAGTAAAAAACAAACAAAAACCCCAAACAAACAAAACCCCATAACCAACTGTGGGAATTAGATAGGTTAAAGGCCAGGGGAAAGAGCCAGACCTTAACAGAAGGTTTGGGCTAAGAAAAGCACAGAACCCATCACAGGAATGGAGCTGCTAGGAGCAGATGTCCCAGAGCTTGCCCTGTCCCCAGGTAACAGCAACAGCCAATCAGGTGCTGTGGCCACAGGTCTTGCCTTATAAGGGGGTTTTTGCCTAACAAAGTGTTGCCTTATAAGGAATGTTTTTGGTGTTTGTGAAAGCTTATAAAAACCTGTGTCTTGTCAATAAAGTTATTGCAGCTGCCCTCTCTTATGGAGTCCATACTCTGTTCCTCTCCCCATGCTGGGATTGTGAGTTAATGAACCTCAACCAACCAACAACAACACAAAATTGTGCATAAATTTCATTTTTCTAAGTCTGGGTAAAGACAGTCATACAACTGCAGTTATGAAAGATTGCAAGGTGAGATTTATGGTTCCACTAAAATAGGAAAAATAAACAGAATTAACTAAACTAAATGCAAAGCCTGCAAATTAACTTTTATCACCTTGAGTAGCAATTGTGTTCATTTTGGTTTTCCGTGGAATTGGTGATCTCACTACTTCTCCTAGGTATGGTTAGCTGTCCTAATTTCTTTTGGTAGACAACTTTGCTTTGAGGTACATTTTGAGTCAGGCACGCTACACTTGTCTAATCAGAAACAGTGAGGCAAGAAAGAACTAATCTTGACTAAAACTTTTACAAGTTTATTTTTTGTGTGACAGATAATTAATTTCTAAAGACTCCCATGAGAAGTCTTTGGAGGAGGTTTAGCTGGTTATCAGCATATTTGTAACTCATCATTCATCAGCTTAAAATAAAAAGGCCACTTGTCCTTGCCTGTTTGTTGCCTGTGATGAAAAATGTTGCTCTGTAAAGCAGTTGTTCAATTAGTCTGTACATTTGTTACAAGATTTTGCACATTAGCATCTACTCATTCTGCTACCAATAAATCTACAGCTCTTCTTGTCAGAGTTTATGCCTCTGTTTTCAGGTGTGAGGGAAATGCACTGAATAAAATGATGTAAACATACTAGTTTCTTGTTCAACCTCTTGTCACTTACAGGCCAGAAAAAAGAAATATCTTTTCTTAAGTCTAAAAATATCAGATAAGGATCTTCCAGTTCTACATCCCAGTCTGGACCAGACGGCGAGATGCCATCAATTTCACAGACAGACTTGTGCTGATGGAATTTCTAGCTCAGTTTTGTACACTGAAACAACACAGATAAGCTTCTGAATTTTCAGGTATTTTCCCCAGAACAAACCCAATCTCAGCTACACAGCACAGGTCAACCAAGCACACAGTTTCAAACACTGATCTGAACTTTTTCAAATGTTAAAAGGAAAAGGGCTTTATGCCTCAGATCTGTACCCTTCTGCACTATCTCTAGCCTGACTGATGTAGACTTGTGCATGTCTAGGAAGGTACCTTTGCAATTATAACAATCAAAATGCTGAAAAGTCTAAAACCAACTGGAAAATACAGGCATGCTACTCCACATCACTCTCCAATCACCACATCAGTAAGGGTAGCTCATCCCGATAGCCTTAAATGGTCCCTGTTACTTAAGACTTGCTCACTTACCGCAAACATTTCTGGGTTATCTCTTGGCATACATTATAAGATAGAGGGATAAAGCAAGCAGGTTAAAACAACAAGAGATAGATTAAGAACTTATGCAAGGAAAGGGATCAAAGGACGCTTTGTCTGTGGAATCATTCGGAACAGATCCTGCAGCTTGCATCAGCCAATTAAGGGGTTTATTTTGGTGTGATTTAATAGCTATTTGAGAAGTTTGCATAAGCAGATTTAGTTATTGTGGGTGAGCTGTGTTAAAGATAAACCATCAGGAGAAAGGAACCCAACTCAAAAGAGCTTTTAAGTCAGATTTACAATTTAATAAAAATAATACAATAAATACAATTATACAGATGAACAAGTTCCATGAGTTTGTAGTGCATTGTTGGGAAAAAGGCAAGCTACCATCAGACCTCCTTGACGCAGTCATCATCACCTTGTACAAGAAGAAAGGAGATAAATCAGATTGTTCAAACTACTGAGGCATTACTCTGCTCTCCATTGCTGGCAAAGTCCTTGCAAGAGTTCTTCTAAACGGGTTAATACCCGCTGTAGCAGAAGAATTTCTACCTGAGAGCCAATGTGGTTTCAGAACCAAGAGGAGTACCACAGACATGGTATTCACGCTCAGACAACAGCAAGAGAAGTGCAGGGAACAGAAGAGAGCACTTTATGTAACCTTTGTCGATCTCACCAAAGCTTTTGATACTGTGAGCAGAAAAGGTCTATGGCAGATTCTGGAACATTTAGGGTGTCCACCTAAGTTCCTTAAAATGATCATCCTGCTCCATGAGGACCAGCGCGGCCAAGTCAGATATGG
>VYXB01003236.1:0-28267 GCA_013397135.1 Pachyramphus minor | reverse complement strand
TCTATGATTCTATGATTGTATGAATGACAGTCCTAAACAAGTATTGAGGTATTGGAGGGGGAGATAATTTTGCGGTCTTGCATTACATTTTTCCAGATTTCTAGGTGTTTTGCCTAGTCATTTATCAGGAGAAAATATTTACAGATTATGTGGCAATAGCAGCAAATTTTAGTTTTGTTTTTTTTTTTTAGTTTTTTATCTTTCTATCTGTAGAGTTACATGTACAAGCATTTCACATTCTGCTTTAATGCACAAGGAAAGACACCTGTGGCGGTTTGCACTATAAATAGAGGAGGACTATATTTATCCCTTTTGTAGAGGTTACAGTTCATAAACACACATGCGAGCTGAATTTGAACTCTGCAATAAGGTTGTCCAAGCACTTAAAAACTAGGGAATACTACAGTTTTGGGACTTTTTTTCCAATTCAGACTATAATGACTACTACTGCATTCAATACTATGCATGGTTTTAAAAAAAAATAATTTCACAGTGAAAAATAAAATGCTTCTGAAATATTTTCAGTGAGATTTAAATTTTGTGCACTTCAGCTAGAGATGAGTATATTGAGGGGAAAATCCAACCACCTTATCTCCAAAACCACTGCAGTATTTGGAGACTGCAAAGAGAGGAAGCAGCTGGGAAACAGGACAAAAACAACATGAGTAATGGTGTTTAAAAAAATGAAATGTGTGACTGCCAATACCTCTGTGATTTTCTTTTTAAGACTTTAACATACGATCATGGCACTTACAGACATGGTCTAGTGATGGACGTGGCAGTGCTGGGTTAACAGTTGAATTGATGATTTGAAAGGTCTTACCAACCTAAATGGTTCTATGACTATATGATTGTATGATCATGTTGAACTTGACCAGATTATTTGTGTGTTACATCCAAGCAAGAACACAGTGGAGGACTTCTTAGGAACCATAAGTGAAATAATTCAAGGAAAATCTATTTTATGCTTCTGTACAAGGCAGTCAGAAAGAGGAGGTCAAGGACTTCCCTCCCTTGGTTTCCTAACCATTAAGTCATAGCAACCTCTCAGTAGCACTGGTAAGTGCAGAAACTCAGACTGCACTTCCGAAGTGAAGAGAGAACATGGTTTTCAAGAGAACTAGTACAAAGGGAGACCAAGAGCAGGACTGTGTGAGTGCTCCCTAAGGCTGGGTAAGTCCCCCAAGACTAAGATGAGTGAGGCTCCTGTGGAGCCCTATGCATTTACTTCACTAACAGTCAAGCAAATTAGAGATGATGTATTTCTAATTTTCAAACAAAAATTCTGAGTCTCATCAACAGCACATTTTTTGCACTGAAAGAGAAACTTCTAATGTAAGCTAAATAATAGATGTTAATAAATTATGAAAATAAAATGTTGTCATTTCAATCAACAGTCACAACAGGCACATCTCTATTTTCACAGCAATAATAGGTTTTCCTGCTGATATAAGTGGTTTGCTTCAAAGAGATGATTGCATATTTTAAGAGTAGGTAGGTCAGACCTGCAGAGAGCAAGTGAATGGCAAGCCTGAGTCAGAAATGGCTTTCCTTCAGAAGGAAGACTCTTATTTAAAGTCAAGTTCAATGCTGAAGAGAATCTAAATAATTGTGGCAACTTGCCTTATTTGACAGGAGAATTGTAAGAGAGAAAGCCCTAGAACTGCTTGAGCAGATTGTATACCCTGACTGGCAGTTTATTTGCCTGCAGACTAGCCATGGAGCAGTTCCTACACAAACAACAGCTCTCCAGCCAACATGTATGCAGCAAAAACCGTACATATTAAGCAAACAGCATGTGTTTATAGCTACGTGTTGGTACTTGAGAGTAAAAATAAAACTCATGCATTTCTACAAGTTTTCTATCAAGATACTCTTTTAAACTGAAAAATATTTTGCAATTCATACTATGTCTGCATTCAGAGAAAGTTGGTGAGAACAGTGAGAAAAAAGTTGGTGAGCAGTGCCAGGATTTATAGGACTTGGCATTCTGGTTGAGTAATGTATAGGGGTTATGTCTTTTGCTCTTGACACAGACACTGTTTTCTTAAATGATTTAGTTATTTCACATGCCTCTCCACATCTTTTGTTCCTGTTGTAGCCATATAAAATATAAATTTTATATTTAAATAAATAAAATATATTTATATTGCAAGCTGTTGAGATACCTGATGAACATCATCCACTAACCACAGATTCTCCCTGCTGACTGGATGATTTTCACTTGCAGTAGTTCAGTGAGGAGCTTGTGCTTGTTTTGTGTATGTTTACAGACTCTCAACACATCTATTACTTCAGTTATATTGTTTCAACCAGCTCAACTAAGAGCACTAAATTACCAATTCTAGTCAAAGGTTCCCAAGAAATGCAAAACACAGTTACCAGTCCAGTCAACTTCCTGATATTATAAAATGTTTTGAGGTGCTAGGATGGCAGCCAAAGAGGTGCTCCTACTGTTAATGAGATACCAACTGCAGAAAGCAGTAGTTCTCAAACTTTGTCCCTGAAAGAACTTTTGGACAGGTAGCTCTTCTCTCAAAATACTAAGCGGCTTTGTTCAAGACAAAACTGGGATGAACTATATCTAGCAAGGTCTCTTAATAATTAAGAAATAGAAAGATGGAGCCAGGGGCCCACACACGCATCTTGCTGCTTGTTGTTGCATCCACTGCCCAGCGCCTGCAATATATTGCAGAGGCTCCTGCTAAAACAGCATGCTGTGCTTAGCATACCCAAAGAAGTATTCTTAGATGGGATCTCTCACAGACTGAGCCATTTGGGAGAGGGGGAGATAGCATTTGTTCACCCTTCCTTATAAATAGTGTGCTGCCTAGACACACATAGTTTTAACACATAGTACAACACAATTTTCTCTCTCTCAAGAAGGAAAAGACAAAAACACCCCATTGTCCTTTGCATCCTGCCCTTCTCCCTCCAAAAAGGAGGTAGTACTCTGCTTTTTTCTGAAGAACTAATTAGTAAGGAGGCAAGTTTCAGTCTGAAGGGGCAGCTGCTTAGGGTGGGGCAGATGCAGCAAACCTCTAGTCTTAAGTTTGTGGGCTGGTGCTTGCTAAGGGATGCAGCAAAAGCAGTGAGGGTCAACACTACCCATGTCCAAACTGACCCTCTATGAGGACAACATAATGTGATTGCCTTGTTGCACCAACAGCTCAGTGAATACATTGTCCGAAATCTCATTGTCAAAGGACTCTGTGACATTGGTCCCTGAAGGGCAGTGCCTTCCAAAGTACAATAAAACCTTTGCTGAAGGCGTAGACACTCCTCCCAGGGATGAGAGAGAACAGCTGAGAGAAACAGTGGCAGCTGGACGTCAACCCCACCATGCACAGAGCTATATATAAAATGTTTTTGCTTGATCCAACTTTTCTATGGTTACACATTGTTGGTGAATAGCCACAATTTCTTTTCTGTTGCTGCTATATGGCACATTTGGCACTTCCTGGCAGGACTTTCAGGCCCTTCGGTGGACACAGAGCCTCAGCAATCCATGTGCTGCTGATGGCATCCCAGCACAAGCAAGGAGGTGTCCAGGAATCCGCCTGAATACCACGTAGCAGAAGTTAAGGATTATGCCTGTTTAATAAGAATAACAGTGTCCCTGCCAGGCTCTTGGTGCCATACATGGCTGTTATTTCAGGATGCTCCTGCATTGCGAGCCAGTATTTATGTGATGCCCCAGTGGACACTACCCTGTGACAGTGAAAGCACTCAGATCCCAGATTTACTTACAGCTCTTGTTTTATAGAGGCAGGAGAGTATAATGAATGATGCAGTTTATTTTCTCTCATTTCTCTGTAGTTAAAATTTACCCAGTAAAACAAAAGTGCACTTCTCTGAGACCAGCACACTAGTTTTATCTGCAAATTCACTGTTTCTGTCTTGTTTTGCTGCTGTTAGCAGACAAATTTCAGGGAACAGCAGGAGTGAGAGCAACAGTAACACCCTTCTTCCCTGGAGTGGGTTACTTCTGGATATTACACTGTACTCATTGCAAACCATTCTTACAAAGTCTCTTCAATTTGTGAAATTCCTATCTAAGGGGTATTCCAGCACTTTATCCATGTCATAATAACTGGCTTATCCCTTTGTTCTCTCCACATGGGGAGATCAAAACTCATATAGGTGATGCAATGCATGATGGCAGGAGAAGATGCAAGAATTGTTTACCATCCCTTTCCTAGAAAAACTTCAGCTTTAGAGGATTCAATCTGAATTATTTAATATATTCATAGCTTTTTCTAAAGGAATATTTGGTAGTATTTCTGAGTGATGCGTGCTAAAACAATTCACTGTGAATATAGGTGCAACAAGTCTATGAACTGTCAATATTTAAAATCAACTTGCTTATGCTTAGAAGTAGTCCATTATAAGTGTGTGCTTTTTTATGTTTACAAATAGGAAAAAAAAAAAAACAAACAATATTTGTAGGAGCGAAAGTTCAACACTCACATCTTCAAACTGAGTTTAGCATATAATTTCGAATAGGGTAAAATGGTGAGGGGTAAGAACTAAGAGCCCATACAGTACCGCATGCCATTCCACAAACTCCCTTGTTTTCAGAAAGGAATCTATTGAGTGGATTGAATGGCAGATGAGAAGAGGTTGGTCTTTCCAGAGGGCTACTTAGGTAAGCCCCCCACCCATGTCCCCTGTGCAGCTGGAAGGAGAAATCCAAAGAGACTCCTGATGCCTTTTCCCATTATGCTTGTGGACAGCATGACATACCCATCACACTCACAGCTTATGGGTGATTAAAAAGTGAGGGTGGAAATCAACAGCCATGAACCAAAGAGGAGAACACTGTCCTTTCCTCCTGGACCCCACCCTGTGAGGATGAAGAAAGGAAAAGAAGCACAATTTTTCATGTCTGGAGATCAGTGACAGAGAGTTGTCTGACAGACCAAGTTTCCTGGCTCTGATTTAAATACAATTGTATGCCTTGTGCATGCCAAATAATTCTCCTTTCCATATTTTATATCACCCATCCCTGACAGACTTGAAGCACAAGCAGCCACAATTTGAGAGGAGGTAAACAGCAGCATAGATGAGGTATGGAGTCTGGATCCACAAGATAGGCTGGCATTTGCAAACTGACTTTAAGACCTGCTGTGAAACTGAAGTCCACATCTCACTGAGCAGGTATGGCTCTCAGTGTGCATTTCTTGGAGCAGAGCTGAGACATCCTGCCAGCATGATGTTCAGCAGCAACAGTAGGATGCTCTGCATCAACTGGAAGACAGACTGTGAGCATCATGGTATGCCACTGGATCACCTCTCCTATTATGTGACAGATAATATGTTTCAGTTCATATGCTGTTGGTATAATCTATTCAAGGCCTCTGTATTCTTACAGTGGTAATAACAAACGTGTCTGCAGTTGAAAACAGGGAGGATGGGATGGCTGATCTAATCCAGTACAGCAGAGTCTTGTGCCCCTGGCTCTGAATAATGTAAGATTGACAGGCAATCTGACCTTCATCGCTGCTGTGAATGAGAAGCTGATTCTGAGCCTCCCATTGCAGGTACAGGAAGATTTTAGCTATGGAGAAAATGTAACCTCTTCACTTGGTTTCTCTCCTTGTAGTCTCTGTTTCTCTCCTTGACAAAAGGCATGATCAATATTTAATTTCTCTCCTTATTGCACTCTCCACTGCAGGTCTGTCTTTGTTACCAACTCCTGGCCAAAAATCAAGGGATATTTTGCAAAGAGCATTTTTGAAGTACACTTTCTGATTTCCCCTTCTTCCTCCCTCTAATGTTTTGAAAAGCCCTAGCTCTCCCTTCATAGTCCTTCTCCCAGCACCTCAGTGAGCTGGGCTGTTTTTCTCACAACGAAGTCCAAAGTGAATCACAATGGTGAGAACTGGCTCAACAAAGACTGACTTCAGTTTATGTCAGTTGCAGACACAGATTGATAAAACAAAGGTGCTTCCCAGGTGAGGGGACCAGTGGGTCTGATTAGTGGGAACATATCTTTCCTGATATGCACTTCTATACTACCTCATGTCTTTGCAGAAAAAGGGGAAAAGGGACACTCTTTCAGGGTGAAGAGGTTCTGCTCACTTGAGAATGTGTTGCAGAGGGACATGTCTGGTATTGTCTATTATTGGGTTGATTTATTTCTCTTTTCTGTGTAAATTGTTTATTTTCTTACACCTTTTGTTAATATTGTTGCTGTTACTGTTCATTTTCTTATCTCATTGCTGTTTCCAGTAAATTGCTCTTATCTGAACCTGTGGTCTTTGCCTTTTGTTCCTCCCATTGGAAGGGGAAGGGGGAGCAGCTCATGGTTCTAGAGGGAGTACTAAATTGTTCAATACCATTCCTGAACCTGAACAGTCTTATTAGAACACCATTCTTAAACCACAGCACCCAGTTGTCTTCACAGTTCTGGCTCAGCTTTCTCATGTGTGGATCTCACCTCTTATTAGTGTACTGCAAATACAGAGAAAGGATGGGGGACATGCTGCTCTCTCTTTCTTGCTCCCTGCAATCTGACCATGAAGAATGAGGAGGATATTGAGAAATGTCTGATAGAAACACTTCAAAGGTATGGGCCAAACAGGGATGAGGCACAAACAGCTGCCTTGTCACCTTTCTCAAGAGAAAACCTCCTCTTAGCTTCTGCTCTTCATATATTTGGCATAATCTTCTAGTTGTGTCCCTTCCTGCAAAGCTCCCTCCCTTGACTCATTTCAGGTTTATCAGGCACTCATTTTATCTTGTTGAGGGGCTTACTTGTCAGTTTACTTTTTCTTAAGCCCCTGGTGGTCTAGTGGTTAAGGATACGGCACTGTAACTGCCGAGGCCCGGGTTCGATTCCCGGTCGGAGAAACTCCCCGGGCAGGTGGAGCCCGTTAGCCCTGTAAGGCAATCCACCTACGTCCTGAGGACCTCGCTGCCACTGTCCAAGCTCGCTTGGCCCCGGCAGACGAACCTTAGGATTAAAGGGTGGGCTCAGTTCTGCGCGCACTCTGTCCCACCTAAAATAAATCCAATGCGCAGGCTGGAAGGCGTACAAAGACCTTCCACAGATCTTCGTTCGCGAAGTCTGGCCATTATTATTATATTTACTATTCCAGTCTATATACAAGTTTGAAATAGAATAAAAAAAGTTGTATGTGATGAGAATTTGAATATTTTAAAGCTGAAACAAAATTTAAAAAATTAAGAAAGGAGATAATGAAATAACATATAAAAATTAATCAGATTTCAGACTGCACATGCTGTCACCCTTCTCCTTCCAAAGCAGATGAGGGAGGCCCACTGGATCACCTTTAAAATTAATTATAGGCAATGGAGTCTGTGGTACCCACTGCTGCAAGATACTGTGGGATTTAGTCATGTTGTGAGACTATAAAACAAATTATTATGATTTAGATTTTCAAGTGAATAGGGGACAGCTGGAGAACTAGTGTGCATTTATTTCAGTTGTGGGAGTAAGTCAGTTTCTTTTCCCCCTTTTTTTTCGGTGAACCTCTCACTTTCCAGCTGAAGATTACATTTTTTTTTAATTTCACATATTTCAGCCAATTTGTAACTAACTTCAATCTCTTGATGATATAAATACTCAGTGATTATTCTGAATTTAAAATGTCTGGTATTTTGGGATTTGGTTTGTCGCTTCCAAAGAAATGGCTGATATTGATCTCCTGAAATTCCTTGAGTTTCCTCAAAGGCAGTTTCAGTCACAGGTTGTCTTCAGGATTCAGAACAGGACTCTCCACTGAGATACTGTGGCTGAAAGTTAGCATTCAAAGAAGAATGTGTGAATTATGAATTCAAGATTGAATCCTCTGTCACTGGATCACTGAAACAATTGCTCAGCTGTCAGTTTGGAGCTGGAATTGTCATCTCCACTAATGGTTTTCATAGGTAGCCATTCTCATTGCTTATTTCAGGAAAGTGCTGGTGAAGGTGACATTTGGGCTCTGACAAGTGTCCCTTTATTTTTCTTGTTGCAAGCTTCAGGATCTGACAGTTCATTTTCAGCCATAAACTGGTCCTGGGCTTCCAAGGTATCTGGATCTTTTTTTACCTGAGAAACAGAGTTAGAGGGTGTTGAGGAAAGCCTCAGGTTTGATGTGTTCACTGGAAGATGTTATGTTCATTCCAGACCATTAAATAAGTTGTGGTAAACCTTGGGAAAGAAAGCAGTTCTGCACCTGCATTTCCAGGTGACGCACAGATTTAGAGTGTCTGAGAAAATCAAACCAAACCAATGCAAACCAAATGAAACCACTCTGTTCTCAAATACTGTGACTGCAGCTGAGAAAAAAGGTAATTTTCTGCCCGATATTCCCTGCTTCTCAGTAGGAACAAACTAATTTCACTTGGTTTCTCCATTTTTCATTGTCAAGTGATAAACACATGTATGTCTACACTGGGTGTGCTTTATTAAAGTTATTCATTTACAGCAGTACCTAATAATAAACCTTAATACTTGTTTATGAGTAACACCAACATACCAAAGCCTTCTCTAACTCACTTCCCAATGAGCCTCCAAAACTCTGGTCCCTGGTGCATTTTTCCCAGTTACACTAGCTGTGCAAATCCTGGGCTCATTTGTATTGTCTTCCCAAAGGAAGCAATGAGTTGAATATATCATCATTTGAATACCTTCGACTATTTTTTCAATTCCAATGGATGTGTTAGATCAGGTTTACTACTTTTCATTTCAGTGTTATTGTCATTATGCTTCTCATAGCAGGGAGCAAGAAAATTTCAGCAGTTAGTGGAGGCTTTACAGCCTTGATAATTCGGTTGACTATTACTAAAGATGTGGTTTAGGAATCGCAGCAATAAATGAATGGATGACTTTCACTGTAGTTATGCCTATGATTTACATATCACGCTTCAAAAGTTTTGTCTTTGAAGCAGGAGTTGTTTGATTTGGGATGGCAAGAAAGATCGTCTAGCTTCACCCATTTGCTGGTTTTATCTGTCTAACAAAACACATGATGAGATGACTGATGATCCAGTCCCAGTGAACTGTTCTGTACGCCACACCTGTTGTACCTCTGTGCCTTCCTTTGACTTTGTGTTGCACGGACCCAAGAACATTCTTTTGATACTTGTTCCTAGCTGGAAATTTAAGTAATTTTTCTGACCTATTTTGTCAGCGTAAGTTGCAAAAACTCATCATCAACTGACCCTGAAACACCTTACAGTTCATGCTCCCACTTTTAGAAATCTTTGCATTAGGTTGTAAACACTAGGAACACGGGGGCAGAATAGTTTAAAAGGGATTTTCTTTTGAAAAGAGATGGATGTTACTGGGATTACTTAAGAAAATAAGGAGGCCAGCACAACATCACTGCAGGCAGGAATGTGATATCATCTCACAAATCATCACTTGTGGTGGCCACAAAAGTTTTGGATGGCTTTGGATGTCCAAGTCTAACTTTGCTTCTGTAGTTTGTACCTGGAAAGATAGGCAAGATGTTGCTGTTAGGCAAAGGAGGGGAAGAAGTTGTGGTTACCTTATTGACACTGACTTTCACTATAATTGCTACTGTTTGACCACTTCTACCTTGGTGAAGTAGCACTTCGAATAGCAGAGATATTCAGGAATCTGAGTTGTCATGAGACTCTTCGGTATGAAGATGGGACTTCTGTTAAAATAGATGTGAGGGCTTCTCTGTACTTTGAGCAGCAAATGTATGGATATGAGATACAGGATGTCCTCTAGTTTGGGTTGTGTCACAAAGCTGAACTTGTGGGTTCTACTGTCTTTCCATGTTCTTTTAAGGACTTGCTCTATCCTACAGCATATTGCAGAATAAAATTTCTGTGCCAGTGAAGAATACGTTGGCTAATTTCTGTCATTAGTGCTCTGTGTCAGCAGATGTGCACCTAAAGCATCTTAGGGCTAGCCCTTGGTGCTGCAGACATTGACAAGGAATTTTCCTATGGGCTAGGCTGCTCTTTTATTCCTCTTCACTGACTTTTCTGTGAGGAATCAGTGCTGACCAGCCTGGTTGACACAATGTTAGTCTGGAGTGACTATGAGTTTCAAGGTTGTGAATTCATCTCTGATCTGTTCTTTCTCTTGCAACAGCTTCCCCAAACATCAGTGCCTTCTGCTGCAATGTGTGAGGACACTTTTGACCATCTCATGTTCCTGTCTCTGTGGCTGATGCCATGGCCTTCCTTCTCTGTGTCCTATTGCCAGTGTCTCTGCCATGGTTATCCAAAAATTTACTGCTCTGCTTTGGTGAGTTTTTCAGTTACCTCTAACTTATTCAGTGACCTCAGTTTCTCCTTCCTCCCACTTTGGGCTCCTCTTACATGTCTGTGTTTTTTTTTTATCAGACAATCTCCACAGGTCTTTGCCTGGTCCATCAGAGAACTGTGCAATACTTCCATATAAATTGTATTATCTAGCCACCTAAGATGCAAGTGGCTCTCTATCAACAAAGATGTGGATAATGTCTGTGTTTTAGTCAAAAACCAGGGTAGATCATGTCTCCAGACATCCACACAGTCCATTATGAAGACTTCTACCTCTTCCCTCTTTTAGATTATTTATTTATTTATTTGCTATTTAATAACACTGAAAAATTACCTAGCTTAGTCCTGCAAATTTGCTACAGATGGATTTTAAATCTCACCTATAGATTCACGGGGAATTTGTGCTCCTATGTGTATTTTACTTTGGGAAAATTTGATCTTCACTTTGCAGGAAACTCTGAGCAGAAGGGACTACGTCTGCCAGAGAAAACTGGGACAGGACAGAGGAAAAGCCTTGCTCCAGCACATGGCCAGGTCTGGATGGGGCTGTATCCCTAGGGGAGAGCCTGAAGATCCTTGTATTGCTAGAGCCTGTGCTGTTTCACTACTAATGAATAAAGGCTTTTATCCCTTGAGTTTGCAGTTTTTCCCTTGAGAGAGTATCAGCAAGTGGGATTTCAAAAGCACAGGAAATTGCTTTGCCCTCCTGCCACTGAAATCACTGACTGTTTTACCCTTGGGATCAGTAGAGGAAGAATTAGGCCCATACATAGTTCTGAAAATCTCACTCTTTAATGAAGAGAAAAACAGGATGTTGATGGCTGTGTTCTAAACCTCTTCATGAAGATGGAATTTAAAATGCACTGAGGAGAGCTGCAATTGCCTGTGTGACCTACCATATCATCCCCACATGATAATTTTTTCCTTTGTGAACGATACTTTTAATTGCTTGTGAGATGCTATGCCTCATCTAGTGAACATTAATGTGACAGAGCAGAGACCATAGAAAAGCTGGTAATCTGCAGTAACATGATTTGGTTGTTATGAGGTTGTCTTTGTGTTGCAGCACGATAACAAAAAAAATAAGCTTATTTAGTGATTAACATAGAGACAGATTAATTGCCCTTTTTTATTTTCTGCGAAGACAGTGGTTAAGTGAGCAGTCATAGCTCCTATAACAACAGACAATTATTTTGAAAGAGCATATGTTACCTCTTAAAATATACTCAAATGAAGCACTTTTTCTATATTAATTGAGAAAACAACTGTCTAGGTGAAACTGTTCAGCTTCTTTTCTGCAGAAACATAGGCTAAGCCATCATACAAGTTGAAAAAATTAATGATACCCTATTGTCCTCTTATGAAATGAAACAAAATGGATGACATTCACCCTTTAAGAGCCCAGTACTCAAGTACCTGCAACTACAGTTTTGCTGACAGTAGCTGCAGAAAGAGTCAAAGATACAAAGTCCCATTTTTACAGAAGTTCATTACTGTTTTGGGATCCTTTACGCTGAGTTCGAATTTTGTTCTTTTCCCCCTGCCTGCATGGAATTTTGCTTCACAGTTGTGGCCATTTAAAGTTTTATTCAGACTGTCTTTTCTCTCTTTCCTTATCTTCCTTGTTCTCAGCTCTGCATACTGTGTTCTCCAGGCTGATCCAAGAGTCTGATTTTTGTAATACATGGTTCATGCCTTAGGTCTCTCTCTGGCACATGTGCAACCACTTCAGTGGTTGTTTGATCCCTTTGTTTCATTTCCAGCTAAAAAGCACGGAGAAGAAAGTTCTGTCTCAGTGAAGGTAACTGAGAACTGCCTGATGTTTTCACTATCGCATTTGGTCTCAGTGAATAGAGGAAAGAGTTTAGAAAACCCTATGCCTAACTTCTGATTCCTTTTTAGAGCAGTGAACAGCTGCCCCGGAGAAAGGTTCATTAATGCTGGTAACACTGGAACAAGACTCCCAAGTTTTAAACACTTGCTTTGGCCCATCTCTGGCTGTTCCTGAACTCTATTTGATGGAAGAGGGCATGTGAATCGTCTTTGCTTTTTAGTTGTGCTTTGAATGCTTTATGGGTCATGATCAGCTCATTAGTTTTTCCTACATGATGCATCTCACTCTTATCCTGAACTTTCATATGCCTGTCTCTGTTTGCTTGGAGACAACCATCTAAATCACCACTGCATGGATACACAAGTGCATGAGAGGTTTGCAGTGTGGTTAAGGTTCAGTTAAAAAAAAAATAAAATATATAAACTTGCATAAATTATAACAGTGTCTTTATTCTTGTTATTTGCCACTCCTCCAGGATGTCCCACACTGTGTCCAAGCTCACTGCGACATGCAGGTAAGAGCTTGGGCTGAGTGTGAAAGGGTGATGTAAGAAAAGGTTACACCGTCCTCTACAAGGGCTTTGCTGAACTTTTTTTGTGTCTTGGCAATATCAGATTGCAAATTAACTTCGAGCACTGTTTTTGGTTGGTACAGTTTAGCTCTCTTTAACTCTGCTGCACCATACTGCCACTGCAAGCCAACATTAAAAAAAAAAGGTTTTAACAATGTTTTTAAATGTCTGGTCAGGGTGGTCTCTGCTGACCTCACCAGCCACTGAGAAACCCAAAGGACATCTTTCTGGGCTAAGGAATTAAAATATGGGCAGGAAATCAAGTCTGTGACCATTTCCTTCCTTCTTTCCTTTCTTTCCTTCCTTCTTCGCTACCTTCCAGTGGCAAACTCAACTGAGCTGTGGTTTTAATTCCGAGCACTCGAGGGCAGTGTTGGTTTACTTTTGCAGCAGCCGGCTGTTGCACACGGTGGCAAGCCCGTCCCACCGAATCCCACCGGCAAGATCCCGGCCTTCCCTGCAGCTTTTGGCGTGTTCCAAGTAAAGACGCCCCACCGCTGTGCTACTCTAGTCTGCCACTTCATTCTTGCTTTTTGGATCCCGTAGAGGCAGATGTGGTTGCACCAGGGGAACGAAAACTTCTCTGTGTGCAGCGGGATATCTTTGAGGACTTTGAATTTTGGCAGGTTTGAAGCAGTTAGGTTTGCAAATAACAACGGCTTTATTATTGAGACCACCTGTGCAGGAGCAACAGGAGATTTTGAAAATACTGAAGTTTGTGTTTTCCCAGAACAAATGCTTGGGAGCAATTGTTACATGTTTGGACAACTTAAGCCAATCTCAGTAGTACATACTTCCCCTGCTACCATATGATAAGGCAGACTCTGTGCATGAACAAATGACAAACTTGAAATCTTACAGGCCTTTTGAAAAGACACCTTAAATGTCTTCAGGAGTACTTTGTCTTTTGCCACAAACATACCTTAGCACCTTCAAAAGGAGGTGCTTGTTCTCTGCCCTCATGTCTTCCCAACTAGCCACTCTACAGTCCTGCAGTCTGACAAGAGACCTAACATAGGCACAGCTGGTCAACTTTCTCCAATTAGCACTGCACCATTAAGTGGGATCTGTGGGCTCTGAAGAAAAGCTGTGATATCAAATGTGCTTTCAGTCATCAGAACACTAATGGGGATGCTCTATTCCCCATGTATTTTTCTGAAATATGAACACTTCCCAGACAGATGTGTGCCGTCTGACTTTCCCCTCACATACATACCCTAGTGATTTTCTCTGTGCTTGGCAAGATGCTTCTGTTCATCCATAGGTGCAGGTGGTGATCTTAGCACTGAGTGGCAAAAACCATTCTCTGCACTGTATTTGCTGGGCATCAAGGACCACAGAATCATTTCTGCCTTTTTTAGCTAGCATGAGTCTTAATTTTGTTTGAAACCATCTTGGTGGCCTTATGACACGTCACTTAGTTTTATTCTCAGAGATGTAATAAAATATTACTAGCAGTGAAGAGGTGATCAACAGAAAAGGCATCATGGTTTCAACCAGGGCAGAGTTAATTTTTTTTTTTCAGTAGCTGTGAGGGGGCAAAATCTGGACCTCTGTGGGTGTGTCTAGGTTCTTATTCAATACCACCTTACAGAGGAGGGTCATCACTGAGGGGTGAAAGTAAGGGACTCTTACAGCAAGAAGGTAGGCGTGGCTTGCAGATGGGTTGAGGAGGGTCTGTCCGCCATTGTTTTCCATTGTCCTGGGCTTGGTGAGCATTTCTGCATGTAAAGAACACTCTCCCTGTACACTTTTGTTATTAGTTTGTTTTGTTATCTCATTGGTGTTTCCAGTAAACTGTTTTTAGCTCAACCCATAATCTCTCCTTTTTGTTTCCCACTGGAGGAGGGGGAGTAGAGTGGCTTGTGGTTTTCTTTTTTGGGGGAATGCTACACTGCAGCGTGCCATTCCTAAACCATGACAAGAGGTAACTGCTGCATTGATCAATGACTTACTAGCTTTGAGTAAGTCACAAACCACAGGATTTGACATATGCCTTACATCTCTGCTATAGCTAAAATAGACTGAGCAACATCTGATGTTGGGCCAACAAGTTAGCAGCGCTTCATACTGCACTCCTTCCTCAAGCTGCCTAAAATAACCCAAATAAAACTCACAAAATTAATGTGGAACCGGACGTCAAACTAAAAATCACAAGGACAAGTGGATCTGATGTGCTTTAAATTTTGAAGGCTGAGTTTCAAGCCTTCCTAGTAGCTTGGGACTTTTCAACAGTGGGAAGACAGTTAGATACCAGTTATCTTGAGTGCAAGTAGAAGCTCTGATACTTTCTCAGGCAAAGGTTAAACTTTTTTTTTCCCCCCCTTTTTTTTTTCCCCAATTAAATCAAGTTCTCAGCCTTGACCATTTCTAAAACAAGTTATGGTAATACCAGCTATTAATTATGGGGTTTAGAAGTGTGTTACCCTAGTGACACCACTAAAACTGAAGCATGAACCCAAAATCTACTGTTTTTTCAGTGCTATACAGGAGGAAACCGAAGTGTTTTGTTCTTTGAAGGAAACCAGGACTACACTGTTTTGAATTTCTCAGACAGTTTTTGTTCAGACCTTGTGTGTAATACAGCCAATAGACTGACTCCTCGTGACTCCAAAGGGTGGGGACCGGGAATGATTTTTATGTCCTACTGATCAAAGGTTCTTAGATTTCTCCTCCCTCATCCTTTCTGTACTGTCAAAGAAGACCTTGATACCTCTGTACTACTGGTCTTGCAGGAAGGTGCATCTCTGCTGTCACTTCCATTTTTTGGATGGGAATTGAACCGAGTTTGGACTTGTTGACACTTTTGAAGGAACACGGAGCTGGCGCTGCGTTGCATGGTGTCTAGCTCAGTGAATAAGCCTTCCTCTGAATGTTCATTGTTTCATGCAGCCCATTCCGTGCAATGATATCATTCATCTTTTTGAGCACAAAGGCTTTTTACACAATTTCATCAGTCTTTTACAGATAACACGATACTGCTTTTCAGACACTGAAATTGATTTTTCTCAGCACTGAGCTGCTCCATGGGCTGAGATGAGCAGCAATTTCCAGTAATTCCTAGTATCACAGCACTCAGACTGTGTCCTTTGAGGAGGCTTGGCATGGGCTCTCTCTCTTCCAGGTACCTGGGAAAATGTGGCAGATTCATTCCCACTGCAGTCAGGTGCATTTTTGTGTAAACTGGAGGTGGCCAGGGCGGGAAGGACACGGGGAAGGAATAGTCTGAAGGGCCTTTAGGACTCTGATGTTGCAGCACAGAAAAACTTGCCCAATATAAGTCCTGCTGATGTAAAATCTGGAGGTTAAGGCCTCCTGGGAAACATGACTCAGCAGACAAGGCCACAAAATCAGAGAAGTTTATCAACTGTCATACTTTTATGTCATGCACGTCCCTACCGTCAATACATTCTGCTTTGTGTATTGTCTGCCAAAAAAGTAGTTCCAGGCAACTTGAAGAAGTACATATACTATCATACAAGGGACATGTGAAACACCTTCAGAAAAGTACATACAAATTCCAACATTTGGAAAAGCTGACCTTTCCTGCATAAGTTTTGGTGGAAGTGTTAATCAAGGAGTGCTTGTCTTGCCTCACCAGCAGAATAAAATCTCAGAGAAAACATGTTTAATAGCAAATATGCTGGGGAATATGCAGAGGACAAAGTACTGTTCAACCCAAAGGATTGTACCACAAGAAGAAAGGAGCTCTCCTGGGGTAGACAAAGGGCAACAGTGGAAAGGCTTCTGGTCCTGGATGAGAGGACATAGCGGCAGGCAGGAGGATAAGACATTTCTGCATTAAGATGGGACTTGATCCCTCACTGAACAAGCATGTCATGTGCTAGTCTGTAAAACACGATGCTGGAGCTCTACCCTAGATGTCCTGCTAATCTCTTTTCCTGTATTGACCAAGTGATTTAGCACATGGAATGCCCTTGTTCTGCACAAGGATGTGCCTGGAGCACTGGAAGCAACGAAACCTAAGCCTTGGCCAGTATAAATAACTTGAAGACACTGCTGCAGTCCATAGAGTTGTGCAAGTTTACTGATCCAGTGTTATTTCAGACCTCAGGAAAATGTCAGGCAGTGCTCAAGTGGCTTAGCAGCAGAATGTGAGGTGTGATTCTATTCGTGGAGATAGCTTTGTTACAATGAAAACTAGATGGCAGTTCCAGTAGAGTGATGAGCTGTCAAATTAGTGATGTCATTTAGCCCAACTGGCAAAGACTAGCAAGGAGCACAGAAACATACCAGGGTGCTTGGCAGGCTGCTGCTTCAACTGTGTCATGCATTCATGGAGTCCACTTCTTCCCTCCTTCATTTCCCATGTGACTCAACAGCATCTGATTAGTTGAGTGCTAAGCCCATGAGCTGGCACAGGGTACCAAACACATCACAAGGCAGATCTCCACAAGCACACGTATATGTCAGATGCATCAGAAGATTCAGACACATCATAATTCACATCTTTCAGACCAAATGCCTCAATTTCACACACAAAATTCTAAATGGATGGCAGGCTGATACACAGGGATTTGAAGTCCTGTCCTGTGCACTTCTGGAGCAACCCCTCTGCCTGAGGATGTTTTGTCCATTTCTTCTTAATTTATTAGGTCATTTTATCATTGCATACCTCTGAGAACAACTATGGGTGGCTTCCATGGAAATGTCAACATTCTTCATGTTAGTTGATGTGATTTCTTACCTTTCTAAATGGTGATGGCTGTATTTCACACAGCACATTGTGACAAAACTCTGGAAATGAGAAAGGTGCTGTAGGGGGTGAACAATAAGTCCGAAACCATCTGGCTTTCTGCTTTTTTCCCCAGTGGTGGTAACAAATGCATTTAAAAAACACCTATAACACACCACGGGACAGTCTGTTGGGTAAGATCTCTTGGTAAGTCACCACAGCACTGCTTCCATCAGCTCATACCAGTTTTCTTCTGAATATACACTCTAGGCAATTTGTTCCAAGTTGAGCAGGACTGGCCAGTACTGTTCAACACATTCCTCCATAACTCCATAAAACTGCAGACAGTTCTTAGGCTGATGAACATCTTCTTCGAAATCTACTTCCACATACTCTGAATTCCCACTGGTAATGTTGACTGGGCGTATCTGTTTGCTCTTTCATCTTAGATTTTACCTTAGATTAGTTGTAAATGGTCTTCAACAGATTTGGTTGCTCTAGCTGAAAATTCCAGTTCATCAAAATGAGGAAATTCTAATGAAATTCATTGGATGAGAAGGGGAAGGCAAAAAAGGTGAAGAAAAAAAAAATTGAAAATGTGATCTAATGAAATGTTTCAATGGTAAAGCTATATCCTCAGAAATGACTTTTCATGCATCAAGCCTCATTAGGTATGTTAGTATAAGATTGGCTCTTCCAGAAACAGGCAATAAAGGAACTAATTTCCTAGAATTTTAGTAAAAAATGCAAATACTGTTACACTGTTAATTTCATCCTGAAAGTAAATAAGCAGTTCAACATAACACAGGGAAAAGTTAGCATTAGTAGGAACTCCAGTGTTTTCAGGGAAGACTTGAACTGAAAAACAATGGTCAGAATATCAGATTTACATCTCTAGTCTTAAGGAAGAAAAAGAGCTGCAAATATATTTTCTCTGTCCTGAGTGGTGAAAAGAGGTCACTTGGTTTTGTTTGCCATAGCAGGCCTTAGTACTTACCTCATTTCATTCCTGTCTGAAGTCCAGTACCTCTGCTTAAATAAGAGCACATGCTTTTCTGGGCCATCCCAATGGCTGTGATATCTGCTCCCAATTGAAATGTTTACACTGCATTTCTGGTTCCAATTTATCTCAATTCAGCTTCCAGACTCTGCCCAAGAGGCCTCTATGTCTATGTCTTTGCCAGCTCAGAGAGCCTGCTATGATCAAATTTCCCATGGATGCATTTTGAGACTGTTGATCAATCTCCCTTTATGACTTTATGCTAATGCTTCTCAACTTTTAATTGTTTTCAGAGTTCTTGATAGAAGTCTCTGGAGCTAAACGGCGTTCTTCTGGAAACAGTGCTTCCTGAATTTGTTCCTCACTCTATTGGCTCGTACCATTTTGCATTTGTTAAGAGAGGTTACACAGGGTTTTTCTGCACAAGACTGGAAGAATAATATGAATTTTATAGTGGTTTCATTGGGGAAAACTGTTTCTGGAAATCAAGATAACCTTTCCTCTTTTGGTGTACTATTTATAATTTGGGGTTTTTTGAGGGAATGAGGGGAAAGACACCTTTGGCAAAACTGTGCCTTTGCTAGACGGGGGATAATCATCCCCTCACAGTGGAGATTATACTCCATACACAAGTGTTTTGTACTTAATTCCCCCTATAAATGAAGACAAAGTCTTATTCACTAAGCTGCAACTTCATTACAATGCGTCTGTCATTGGGGATGGTGAAAACATTTGACTTGTAATCATCTCTCCTGAGCAAAAGTCACACCTGTAGCTGGAGCTTTGATGGCAAACCTTTCTCTTGGGACAAAAGTTGGAATAAACTCCAGAAGTCCACAACTCCTGTTAGTTGAAGAGCATTGGCTGAGTCTGCACAAAAATGCAAAAAACTTGCAAGCCGATTACCCAGTTTTGAGCGTGCTAGAATACGGTTTTCACATGCCAGTCTTTTCCATAGAGCAGATAATTTTTCTAGAGTTTCCATCAACTTTCAACTTTGCTGATGTAACTGATGTGACAGAGGGTCACAGAGATGTTGTGGATCCCCCATCCCTCTCAGTGTCCAAGGCCAGACTGCAAGGGGCTTTGAGCAACCATATCAAGTGGTGGGGGAAGCTGAGAAAAGATAATTTTTAAGGTCCTTACCAAGCCAAGCGGTTCCACGATTCTGTGAAAATTCAGTCTCTTCACTAACAAAGGTGGTGAGCTGTGCCAGTTGTTTCAAGGTCTATTCTTTCCTGCCTCAAGGCCAAACCTCCATACCTGACAAGCCACCTTCTTAGATAGCCCTTATTTTCTGTCATTAGTTTCATGCATAAAATGGTTGTTTTGCAGATTAATTCCTATCTTCAGAGTCACCATATGTCCTCTCATACTTCTCCTGTTTGTGTCAGGCCCTCTCAGTGGATGGTGACCTTAACAGAAACACAGACACAGGGAGTTGTATTGAGACACTTTGCTGTGGTGCCCAGTGACAGGACGAGAGACAGTAGGTACAAGTCGGAGCATGGGAGGTTCCTTCTGAACACCAGAAAACCTTTTCCACTGTAAGGGTGACCAAGCAACAGCACAGGTTCACTGGATAGACATCAGAGTTTCCCTCCTTGAAGGTATTCAGAAGCCATCTGAACATTAGCCTAGACAACTGACTCTCGGTGGTCCTGCCAGAGCAGTGGGGTTGGACCAGATGCTCTCTGGAGGTCCCTTCCAATTTCAGCCAGACTGTGATTCTGCATGATTCACTGTCACTGAAATCAGTGTTTCTCTTCCAGAAATATTTATCTTTTAGTAACTGTTATAATCTTATTATGGAAAAGTTCTGCCTGAAAGGTTCAGACCGCTATATTATGAGCACATCACACATGTAATGTCTGTGTATTGGTTTGAAGTACGTAGTCAATGTCATCCCAAGGAGAATACAGCACAGAAACTACTCTTGATATTTGATGCTGTAAATATATTAGTGAAGCAAAAATACTGTCCTTAAAACAGACAGGAAAAAAAACAACACCAAAACCCCAGGCATTGCCAATGTCTCTCCAAAGATACCTTTTAGCAAAAAGTTACAATTTTCTGGCGTTAAATATTTATAGGTATATGGGAATACCAGCACTGCCCATTATCACAATGGCTTTGAAATAAGTTATTTGAGACGGCAAATCTGTATGACAGGACTCAGGAAAATGAAATAATGAAATGAAGTGAAGCACATTTAAAATTGCAGAAAGAATTCACTGCGGCATGTAATGGAGCTGTAAGGCAGAGCAGATCTCTCACTTGGTTGTTACTTTTGCTTCACTGCACTTTCATATCACAAGCCTTAGCTTCCTCTAAGGCGACTGATTGCTGCGTCCTGCCTGCATTGAGTTCTGTAACAAATATCCTTCCCACAATGCAAGAAATAGCTGGACAGTGGCAGGAAAAGTCAAAGTCTCAGATATGTCTCTCTAATATGTCTCTTCAGAGACATATTAGAAATGGATGCAACTATTTCAATGTTCTTATTAATGTAAGTAAATCTACTGCAGTAAGATGATGGAGCAGACTCCAGGTGCAAATAGGAAGGTGGGTTCTTATTTCAAAAACAAGGTTCTTTATGTTTTGGTGAGATGTTAAACGCTTTTAGCTGTCTAGGGCTGTTGCAATGTTCAGACCATGATGCACAGAACATGAGCTCTCAGTCATCAAAGACCATCCAAAATACCGTTTCTCCTTGCAGCCATCTGTAACTAACCTATAAAGACTCCAGGGCCATAGGACACACAAGAAAAAGAGATTCAGGCCAGACAGCAGCTGTTGTAAACATAATCAGTAAACTGTTGGGCTAGTAACCAAATGAAAGAGCCATATTGGGTAGCCATTCACACTGCAAAGACTTTGCTGGTTCTGCAGGACCCAACGACTGTGCTGCTATGCCTTCTGGAGCTTCAGGATTAAGTATATGGAAGCAATGCATGCTTTTATAGCTATGCCAGTTTTCACTGCTCACAGATCTAGTCACAGAATGGACTTTCTTGTACTTTAAAGCAGTTGGATACAATGGAGTTAAGGATAGTAAATGTCAATACATAAGGATAATGAATGTCAATACCGATTACAGCAAAACAGGCAGTTTGGAAAAGGCTGCACCTTGGCCAGGCAATGCATCATTGTGAGTGGGAGCAGTGGGGAAAATCCATAGCTCCTGACCCTTTTCCCACCTGTCAGGGCCCCAGGGTAGGGTGCAGACAACTGAGTGCATCTCTTCCCAGTGGAATTGCTGTGCTTTGCCTTTGCAGTGATCTTCCACAACAGTGTACTGGTCATGCCCCCCAGAGGCAATGCCTCACGTAGCTTGGTTTAGCCTTTCCCCCACAATTCAGCATGGAGCCATGCATTCAGCCTCGTCTTTGCAGAAACTGCCTGACAGTTGATGCAGGGAGCCAGGCAGCAGTCTTATTTTTCATTCCATTAAGTATTCACACTTTCTTCCCCTGTCTTGTTGTTGTTGTTTCTAAACATGACAGACAGTAATCAGAAAACAAAAGCGTTTACATTCTCTCTGTCGTCAAAGCAGCACATTCACAACCAACATCAAAGGTGGGGTTTAGCGATCATTAGAGCAATACTGCACTTCAATATGATCAAAGCAATCAGGGCCAGACACAAAAAAGAAAATGGATCTCTGATTCAGCTTTTCCATAAAAGGCAACAATAAAGAGATCTGGGGAGAGGGTGACAGCAAAGTAAATACATGAGGGCATGCAGCTGAGATATTCTCTTACATCAAAACAATTTCTCATTTCATATCCAATTATACCTCTGAGCTGTTCAGCCTAGCATCTCTGTCATCTCTGGCTTTCAATTGACATTGCAAATTGTGGAATAGAAAAAGCTGCCATAAAATGTGTCTAAGTTGAAATTCCTCCTGAAGTTTGTCATGCAGATGGGTAACTCTTCTGAGAGCTGAGATACTTCCACTGGCCTTATTGATGCTGTAAGCCACCCTCATTCACATTTGGGTGAGGAACTCTTTAGCTAGCACTAAGTAATTGAAAATAGCCTATTTTCTTACTGTCTGACACAGGGTATGATAGAATGTCTGGGTTAAGAGACCTTAAAAACTGACTAGTTCCTGACCCTGTTTGGGTTTGAGGGTAGCTTCGAGTCCGCGGGATGTCCCTGTACTGTGCCTCAACAAGGCCTCTCCTAGGAGCGGGGGGGAAGCACTGCGCGATCCCGGGCCAAAGAGAAATCACACACACAACAGGGTTGGTGGAAAATGGCAAACTACTTTATTAGATAAGAGGAAAGCTTTTTAAAGGGTCTCTTGTGGAAAGGGCTAGAATTAGGGTGGAATAGGGGTGGTATATGTAAAACTTAGAGATGGGATAGGGTAGGATACAAAGGAACAGTAAGCAGTATGTCTACAAGATAGCTGGGGGGATTACAACTGGCTGAGGGTAGTTACAAATCCCCTTAGCTGTCTTATCTCACAGCTGCTGCTTCGCTCTGCAGCAGGGGATACACACAGGGCCAAATAGCTCCTCTTCCTACATTCTGGTTTCCCAGTCCTTNCGAGTCCCAGTCCAACCCCAGCAAGTTCCAACATTCCTGCCATGGGCAAGGATACCTTCCACTAGACTAGATTGATCAGAGCCGCATCCAACCTGGCCTTAAACAATTCCAGGAATGGGGTATCCACAACTTCTCTGGATAGCCCGTTCCAGTGCCTCACCTTTGCTGTCACAGTGAAGAATTTCTTTCTCATAATCTTATCTAAACCTATGTATTCTCTTCCAGTTTAAAGACATTCCCCTTTGTCCTGCCCCTGCTCTTGAAAAACGTGTCTCTCCATCTTTCTTGTAGGCTTCCTTCGTGTACTGGAAGGCTGCAATTAGGTGACCCCAAAGGCTTCCCTTTCCCAGGCTGAACAATTCCTATTCTTTCAGCCTCCCTTGCCCTGCTGGCCATGCTACTCTTGATGTCCTCTTCCAGGACACAATTGGCTTTCTGGGCTGGAAGTGCCCATTGCTGGGTCATGTCCAACCTCTCATCCACCAGCATCCCCCTGTCCTTCTCAGCAGGGCTGCACTCGATCTGTTCATCCTCAGCCTGTGCTGACACTGGGGTTTGCCCTGGCCCAAGGTAGAAGGTAGAAGGTTCAGCATAGAAAGGTCTGAGTTCCAGGACAATCAATTTTGTGGCGTTGGGTGTCCATAGCCAGGGAAACAAATGTCATCAAAGGCAAGTGCAGAGATGACATTGACCATGCCAATGTAAGGGATTGATCCTTTTTTCTCTTGGACTTGTGCAGGTCAGGCTACAGAAATGTACCTTGAGAATCCCATAGGAAGCCCTCATCTTCTACCTGATTTGGGACAACTCTGAAGCTCTGAACTCAGCTTTGTCTTGAAATTGTTGAGACACACAAACTCTTCTATATGAGTGAGGCATTATCCCAAAGCCTCACTATAACAGTTTCATATTTTCTCTGAATTCATGTTCAAAATTACTGATTGGGGGTGGGGGCGGGAAGCTGGTGGGAAATTGTTGTTTGGTGTTTGGGGGTGCAAGGGGCTTTGTGGGGGGCCTTAACTGTGTAGCCCGTGACTGCAACTGAGTCACTCAGTCTTCTCTTGTGTAATCTAAACTGCAAGAGCTTCTTAAACCTTTCTCTGGAAGATGGATTTTCCACTTTCAGAATGGCTTACAAAGAAGGTGTTCTAAAGACGTATCTCAGGGGAAGAATGCAAACAAAAGACCAGACCCAGGAAAAAGAAAGGCATTCGGTGATACTTAGCAAGTCAGGGCACTTGTTTGGAAGCAGCAGAGCATCAAGAAATATTGGCATGTTGTGTTGACAGTAAAATAAATACAAGTCCATCCACTGCTAAGACAGAAAGGGAAGCAACTGAATCATCTGTGTTGAAGAATGGAAAGTCACAGAGGATACAGAACAATTCAGTAACAGAGCAGGAATGTTTTGCAGGGGAAGGAAAGAGATGCAATAGCTGTGAGACAGGTCACCCTTGCAAAAGATATACATATATATATATACTGAAGAAACATTTGATATGGTCCTACAAATATAGGAAAGGGGCATCTTTCTCAGGGCTCTGCTCACACATGATTCTTCATTCCTTACATTGTAGTGATCAGAAATTGGTCCTGCCCCTCACCAGCAAGTGACTTTGAATGGTGTAGGCAGTTTTATACAGTAGGGGCATGCAGAGCTTGACTTCCAGCTTATGTTCACGTAATACCTGAGGTAGTGTGACTGCTACTGACAGTGCTCTGAGACAGCATGAAGCCTTAAGGGAAAACCTGCTCCAGTCTACACATCTTCCTGAGCAGATTTTGACATCCTCTGTGTGCCCAAGGTTATCTAAATATATTGTTTCTTATTTACATGGATAATGCATCCTAAATCATCCCACAGAGGCTGAATCCTATCCTGAGAGCACCCTCATGGGCAGAGGTGACACTGTCCTAAGTACAGAGCTGTATATATTGTGGGAAAAGGTAAGTCCCATGCCACCTCTGGCTTTTCCATTTGCCTTTCTATTCTCCAGTGGCTAGAGAGACTCCAAAGCAGACTCATATTCTGGTTCTGGAAGTATGTCTGCCTGTTCTCTGATGGACAGTTGGAGGGACGTGCCTGGCCTTTGCACACAGAGGTGGAGTCTGAGATGCACTTATGTATTCTTTGTGTGGATGGTAGGGAAAAAAACCCTGTGAAAGTTCGCGTGGGTGGGATGCAAAGTATGCCCACGTGCCATGCAACCCCACTACAAGGGAAAGATGCACATATGCAGCAGTGGTTCTGCTAGAGAAGGAGAATCCTTTCCCCACAGAGGAAGCAGGCACCAGCTGGCAATTCCTGGGAGGCAGATGCACCATGATGGGAGGGAGACACCAACAATTGCAATTGTGCATTATCTTTCAGAGCAGTGGTTTATTTGAAACCTGTTTCCAGCTGACCTGACAAATTCATTTCCACAGCAACAACAGATGGCAGCAGACAGATGGCTCAGTAATTTCAAAGCCTCTCCAGAGAAAGGAAGTGTCACTATAAGCGTGCACTATCTTGACATCACTAAAGAATGGGATCTTAACATCTGCATTAGCTGAAAACAGTGTTAGGAGACATATTGTAGGCTGGATTTTTCAGTTACGCTTGTGGTTTCCACTGTCATAGCTCCACAGTTCTCAAACTTTCTCCTTATCTCAAAATGGTATTTTGAGCTGACACTTAAATGACTTGATTTGTGACTGTAGATGTTTTCTCTGCATCATCTTGGTCAAAACACATTGTTCCTTGATGTTTCAGTTTCTTGTCTGCAAAACATAAATAAAAATCCTGTACTGGTCCTGTGCTTTCAGATGGCAGGCTCCTTAACAGAGTACTTTTCTGTATTTCCATATATACTTTTTGTCTTTTTCCTTTCATGGTGCTGGACCATCCTTTGCTGGAACCTTATCCCATGCAAGAAAAAATTAATGGAGGACTGGATTCCTTTTCTATCAACTGATGAGTAAGCAGACCTCAGTTTAGACTGCTTTTTTTTGTTATCTTTGCCATACTTTTTTTTCAGTTTACTCTGATAAGAGTTTGCTTTTCCTTGTTGCAGTTTTACTGCTGCCTGTCCCCTCCCAAGACTGAACTGACTCTTTTGATAGGTTTTCTTTTCATTTTTCACTTTTCTTACATATTTTACTCCTGCAACTTTTGGAAAGAATTAAGATTGTCCTCCCTTATGCATGTTCATCGCCTGGCAGAAGGTCTATTAAATGCTACAGCTGATAATTAAAACATAAGCAATTATCTCTTCTTGCCAAAGACAGGTTGCATTTATTGTCAACTCTGACCTGTACTCGAGAGTGTGTGTAACTTTCTCATCTTCTGAGAAGGTAATCAAACATAATCAAAAGAAATCAGAGGTCTGACTATCTTGTCATCCGATACATACCCATTAAGCAGAGTCAGAAGACAGGAGGTTTGTGGCACAACATGAACAACCTTTGGGGAGGTGAAGCCATGGGCACGGATAAGTATATTATTTCTCTCACCTGAGATAAATTACAGCTCAACCCAGTGGAGTTATTATGCATATGAAGTTTGTGTAACTGAAAGGAGCATCAGACCAGTTTTCCTTGTTCCAGGAAGCCCAGTCGCTCTGTACCATTGTAGTTGTACTTCTGGCCTTAAAAGGCAGTGCCTAACCTGAATTTCCCCTTCTCCTTTGCTGATGAGAGCAAGCTTGGCCACTTGGACACCTGCTGGAGATACAGAGTAGGTAAGGATTCATGTGGTGGTGAGGGGGTCAGGCTGAGCTCAAGCCCAGAATTTCACAAGGGTTTGAAAATTTGGAAAGGTAGATGTAAGAGTGTGTGGGCACTGTGCAGTCAGAAGGAAAGGTATAAATGTATAGACTAAGTGGACATAAGAAAATCCTCATTGCTGTTGAGTGGAAGATCACCCTGGATGCAGAAGGAGAAAGCAGACAGTATGAGGTTAATTGTCTTGTGGGAAGATGTAAATGGGGAAGGAAAAAACCAGATCTTAGTATGAAGCCCATGACGAAGCCCGTGACAAAGCCTTAACAAAGCCAGGAATGAGCTGGGGAGCAAAAATCAACAATGCGTGTTAAAGCTAATGTGCAACAAATGAACTTCGTCAGTAACCACAGGGCTGTTCACTGTTCAGAAAACCCTTGGTTAAGTGTTGCTATATTGCACAGGCCTCCTGGACACAAAAGGGTAGATCACCCCAAAAGGAAGCATGGCTAGTACCTGTATGCAAAGATGGGTTTGGTACAGCTGTGACACAAATGGGCAGAGTTGCACCAGGATGGAAATTACAGGCCACTGCAAGCTTCCCCTGATGTGGAAGGGGTTACATCTGCCTCTTGGGGTACACAAATCTGGTAGAACTGTGGTTTCTGCTTGCTGCTAAAGAAAGAATACATAAATTAGAAGACAGGAGATGCTGGGAGCAATGTTATTTTGTCCTCAGCTTTTACCGAGGTGTTCTTACCCCCCTGTGGCCTTTCATTTTTTTCCCATCAAGGCCTAGTCAGTAAGAGCTATCCTGCTTACAGAATGAATCCTACAATTAAGCGGGATCTGGGGACTGATTACGTCTCTCTAGCAGAGAAGTGGTCTCAGGTCTACCACTGTTCATCAGATTCAAAATTTTGACCCTGGATTGCTAGCTGGATGAGTTTCTACCACAGAGCAAAGGTGTTTCCTATAGAAACACCTATAGAAAAGAGTCTGCCTTGCCAGCTGAAGAGGAGAATTATACAAGTGTATGACTAACCATGGGAGTTGGCACCAGATACTGTAAACAGAAAAGAGCCCAGTCCCTGGGTGGATTTAAACACAAACCTAGAAGTACAAGGACTGAGATCACTGTGGACCAGGAGAAGGCAGGGAAAAAGCACAGCAAACTTATATTCTGGGAAGTCAGCACTACATAAATTGCAGTCTCAACTCCAGCAAGCAAGCAGCTGTCTCCACAGAAGCTGTGAAATTAGAGAATTAACTGCTGGAACCATCAGAGGGATTCAGAGACAACAGAGACTTCTGCAAATATTCAATAAAACCAAATGTGGACTGTCAATGCCAATACAGCTTCCACCATAGAAATATGGTGGGGGAGTCCAGTAACTGCTCCAAGAACATTGGCAAAAATTATGCAACTGGAGCCATGTTATTTTTCTAAAGTGTGTTTTGCACTCGTTCCCTGAAAATGAGATTTTTCCACGAGAAGTTTACCTCCAGTCATGATCCTTCCCTCATCATACAGGAAGCAGGCACTGCTCTCACCAGGCACCTGGCTGTGAGGGTAATTGAATAGTGCAGCAGAACAGGTTTGGGACTCACCAACTCTTGAGGGCTTTAAAATGAGATCATAGAATCATAGAA
>VYXB01003185.1:33829-48128 GCA_013397135.1 Pachyramphus minor | reverse complement strand
AAAGGAAAAAGGATCTGTTATTTCCAAACATTTTGTGCAGCCAAGGCAGTGAAGGAATGTGGCCCGTGGGCAGCCGGAGAAGCCCCTTCGGGCGTGGGCAAAGTGCGGCGCTTCCTCGCGGTGGCAGCAGGTGGCAGCTCTTGAACTTAAATTGGAGCGTGTTTGGTTTATTGCTCTTCTTCTTTTCCCTTGATTTTTATTCCCACCTCCTTCAAACACCTTCCTTCGTATTTCCTTAGTACTCACTTCACATTTAGGCCTCCGTTCAATCAAAAAGGATGTCATGTTCTGAATTTTGCCATTGCTACGCGTGGATTCTCCAAGTCCAGGGGTCCAAGTCTAATAACTATATCTACAGTTACTACCTAGATTTCTATCTGAGACTTTTCTCTATGTTTTAGCCCAAGTGCAGGTGCAACCTGTGATTGCACTTTTTTTTTTTGCACAATAATGAAATCATTATTTCACCCATTTTAAAAGCTTTCAGCTTGATAAATCAGCACAAAACAACAGAGCCTTCCTTTACCAGGATTTGCTGTTTGGAAGCACGTGCTTCCACCTGGAAGTCCTCGAGCCTGGACCACACGTGCAGCAAGAAATCAGTATTTTTGTAGAGTTTTAAAAACTCATAATTTCACAGCAGTGCTGAATTGTTCTTACAAGTCATATAATGACAGAGTGGTTTGGGTTGGAAGGGCCCTTAACAAACACCTAGTGTCAAATCCCCTGCCATGGGTAGGGGCACCTTCCACTAGGCCAGGTTTCTCCAAGACCCATCCAGCCTGGCCTTCAATACTCATAGGGGTGGAGCATCCATGATTTCTCTGGATAGCTGTTTAGGTGCAAAACAAGAAAAGTTTCTAGAATTTCTGAAAAGACACATATTTTGAAACAGTAAGTCTGAGGTCAGTTGGCGGGTGAAGAAGCAAAGCAATGACTCTCTAGTCCTTTGCAACCACTTCTTCCAGAGAAGTTATATTTCACCTTATGTGTTGGGAAGTTCCTGTGTGTGCTGTTCTTCAGTGCAGAGTAAGTGTTGTAAACATTTTTATCTCTGGGGCAAGTGTGGGGGGAGAAAGCCCTGGATAAAGTTAGTAGCTTCTTTTCAGTATTGTTAATTCAGGAATGAGGACTTTTTTTTTTTTTTTCTGAAATCTGAAAAAGGCTTAGTTTTTGCAGAGAGGAATACATGTGTGAAGGGACCAGTGAGTTTTGGTGAGCTCAGCAAAATCCTCAGTTGTGAGGAGATGAAATTTTCTACAGTGAGAGTAATTTCTCCAACGGGTATAATGAAGACGGTCTATTTTCCTTGCATAGATTTTCTTTACCAATTGTCTTCACTGAACTGTATTATTGCTGCACATGAAAACCAGGTAGATCTCTCTTAACTACCTGGTGGCAACTTTTGTTTTATTGTGACAATGTATGGCTATAGTTTGCAAGTCACTTTCTAAAAAGTTTGAAGACTTAGTCCTGTTTAATCTATAGTATTGGGATGACATTGATGGCAATGTGTTTTTTTTCTCGAGGACCTTGTTGAAAATGAACACGTGTGAACGTCATATTTTGTAGCTCTTTGTTTTTGTTCTGGTGGTTATTTTCAAGATGCTGCCTTAGGCACTGTTTTATCCTTCTGAAGGCAATTGTAAGGCTTTTCTGCAAATTGCTCAGCTCCTTTACTGATCAGACTTGTGCTTGTGGCTACTTCCAGTAATCACAACTGGGGAACAGGAAATTATGTTGTTTCTTAAGGAAAACAAATTTGAACTGACCATGTTTATTTTCCAAACTTGCATGTTCTGTTGTTGTTCCCTCCAAATGCAATATCTTCTGAACTTACAGTGAGAAATAAATTGACACTGATCAGTCATAATTCAATTTTTATGCAATTGAAACAGACAAAGCAAAACCAAGCAATAAATTCTTTTCTATTATTGCTTCCGTAAAGCTAATATTTGATACATTTGAATAGCCTAATATTAGACTTTCATTAGACTCCACATCTCTGGAAATAAAACCTGATCATTTTTATATGTGCCTTCACCTAGTTATGCTTCTATAAATCTTCTGTGTGCAATTATTGCAAGCAAAGGCATTTCCCAAAAGTTACTGAATTATGCACAAATGTAAGCAGATGTATTGCTGTTCATACAGTAAGTGAAATGGAGTAACTTAGCATAATCACATTAGGTAAAACTGCCAATAGACCATGTAATAAAGCACATTACTCCAGGGAGAAGATTCTAATTTCAATTTTTCTGGCACAAATACAGTGATTTTTGTGGGATTTTGCAGGATTTCCTTGAAACTCATTAGACTCAGGCTCTGAGCTGTTTATTTACAGCTTGTGGCAGCGCCCTGCCTTTGGTGTATATACTTTTATCCATGTTCCATATATTCTAACTCTGTGTGTGGATACCTACCGTTTGTTGCATAGCAGGCTTGTTTTGCTTATTCAAACATTTGTTTTCCTTTCTTGTTTCCAGTTCATCCTCTGCTTCAGCTTTTACCAGTGGGAGCCGATGACTTACGGAGCTTACCACTACCCCGGCTGGTCCATGGTGCTCGGGTGGCTGATGCTGGCCTGCTCAGTCATCTGGATCCCAGTTATGTTTGTGATAAAAATGCATCTAGCCCCAGGCAAATTCATTGAGGTAATTCGTCTGCCTTTTTGCTCTTTACAAATGTGGTTGCAGGAGACCGCCTCTTTTATCTTACATTGATTTTTGTGATATTGAATGTCTAATGGTGTTAAGATTACTTTCTGGTAAAGTAGTTATTGTGTTGCAAAGAGATGCTCAGTTGATTTCAATTGTAGACCTTCTATTCCTTGCTCCTCAACAGAATGCTCCAGAATTGTGGAGTGACTTTTTTTTTTTTGTTTAAATCTAGAAGAGGTTACAAATTTCATGAGTCCTGGTATGGCTTACTGGGAGAAAGCTGTTCTAGCTTTGTTGGCCTTTTTGCAAAAAGCAGTGTGTAGATGTAGGAAGCACCAGCTGCTGGTGTGTATTGTGCTGCAGGGAGCCTGGCAATCAGCACTAGGAGATGTCAGTCAGGAGTTGCCTATTTGCAAAGTGTGGGATGGTTGGGTTCTGGAGTCATCTGGGATACGCTTCAGGAGGTCATGCCACCTGATGAAGTTCAGGAATAAAATGTATGAGGAGACTTCCTGCTCTACATCTCAAACCTCATTATAAAACCTAGCTGGCAATCTTTGCTTTACCCTTCTTCATTTCTTTATTTTTCTTGAATAAGCTGATCCCTCCTGGCACCTGGGCTTAGAATAATTCCAGCTAGTGCTTTATTTTTACCTGGCTTAACCGGTTTATTTTGCGAACCAGATTCCTGATACCTCCCCCCCAATGCTCTGGAAATGTGGTGATCACCTTCCTCTCCATCCCTGTGCCTTGTCCCTGCCTGCCACCCCCATCATTCCCTGTCCCATTCCCGTAGGCTCCCTGGTTCCTTGCAGGGCATGGTACAGCAATGCCTTTCTCGTGTTAGCATTTCATCCCTTCATTGCCCTCACCATGTCTTCTGAGGTAGCTCAATGCTCTTATTTGAGGTCTTCGAGGCTTTCTCAGCTCTGCCTTCTTGTCACTGCATGCTGCTTGTGCTTTTCCTTCTCTGGGAGAAGGAACAGACGCTCTCTCCCCTTTCCATAGCCGCTTTTGCAGTTCAGCTTTCCTGCAAAACCCATCAGAGCTGTTTTACGCTTCAAAAATGGAGAGAAAATGTACTAAAAGAGCATCATCCTTTTGGTCTCTCAATATGCCACGCTGCACATGCCTAAGGGAAAAGACCAAGATTCTCTGCTTCCCATAGAGTAAATTTCACTGGAGAGGAATTTTCATAGTGGTGGGACACCCCAGGGAGTGTGTCCAAGCACATGGTTTGCAGCAGGCAACGAGGCCACTTGTCTAAAGGGCCATTCATGTGTAGAGCACATTGGAGTGCACAGGTCAGGAGACAATTGCTCCTATTGGAAATGAGCTAATGTGGAATTAGACTTACTTGTTCATCATCTCACGGGCTCCTCTCACTGAGAAAATTGTTCTCCTTCAAAACTTCTAATGTGTTGAACTGGCATATATATTGCCACAAAACTAGGGTGCTTTCCTTACTGTCCCTCCAGTTGTGCACCCAAGGAAACACCCAAGAGTTGGATCTGTTTTGAAGGGGCTTTTGCTGAAGCTATTTCAGCTCTAGCCTGGTATTTCCTCAATACTGAGTCTGTTGCATAAAATTATTATGGTTGATTTGGGAGGTAAGAGTTGCAAACTGGTAATTAAGCAGAGATTAAAATAACTGATAGAGAGGTCTGATCCACTTTATTAGGTAATAAACATATAATTGTTCCCTCTTAAGTCATCAGAAATATGTTTTCTTTCCCATTTATCTCTGAATGCACCTATCAAATGATATATTCAATGAGGAAATCAGTGGAAAGATTAGAAAATTTTTGTTGTTTGCCAGGTTACCATTCTCCTCTTTCTTTTTTCCAGCAGATAGAAACAAAACATCTCAAAATTAAAATTTTTGTTCGTTCATAGTCATGTACTACTTTTTGGTCATCTGTATACTTTTGGGAAATATGCTAAACAGAAATCCAATTATTTTAATGCAGTTACCCAGTGCTTATACCATTGGGCTAAGTAATTGTGCACATGTCCTTCAGTAAGAGAGCTTTGCAATCTGTAACAGTGGTTTGGAGCTCCCCTCAGATGGTGTGGGGGAGAATGCATAATTAAAATCTGGGCACTTTATCCTCTATTAATCTTGAAAACTTTGTGCAAAACAAATGCTGAGCAGTAGAGCATTGCAGGGCCATCATCAATAACCTTAAATGAGCTTATCCTCATTTCTTCTGCATTGTAATTCTGCTCCATAACATCAAATGAGACTCTCTTTTCTCTCCCCCCACGTGGCAGCGACTCAAGCTGGTGTGCTCCCCACAGCCTGACTGGGGTCCGTTTCTGGCCAAGCACCGTGGTGAACGTTACATGAACATGATTGATCCACTGGGAACCTCCTCCCTGGGACTTAAACTGCCAGTGAAGGATATGGAACTGGGGACACAATGCTAATAATTATTACTAAGGGGTGGTAGTAACATTGTCAGCCTTTTCTGAGATTTTTTTTTTTTTTCTTTCCATTTTGTTTCCCCCACCATTTCTTCTTTTCTTCTCCACAGTGCCTGGAAGTGGTTGCTTAGGAAAGTAGGATTTACTGTTGCATGCCATAGGGAAGACCCAACTAGACCACTTCCAGGTGTAGGTGATGCCCATGACATGTTCTGTAGCCAGTGAAACAGCAAAAGCACAGTGTGTGACAGGTGACATACTAAGTTTTGTCAGGTGATGTAGGAATAAACAAAACCAAATGGAAAAATCTTTAAAGGAAACAATGTGCAGGATTTGACCTCTTTCCCACAAGCATCTTCACAACAGGTGGCTATGATGGGACTAGGATTTTGCTGACAGCATATTCAAAGGAAAGTTCAGCCCTCAGATGGGCTGGAAGTGAGCAAAGAAGGGGATCTCCTGTATTCCTGGTGTAAATCCAGCATTAGGCTCCTGTGAAAAGTGGGATTGCTTTTTCTATGCTGACAGCAGACCTTGCCCCATCATGTTTGCTCACTTCTTTTATGATTTATGCTAACTTTGAGAGATTGTTATGTTATGTAAACCAATGGAGACTGTTTAAACAGCATACCAGGAAGTAATATGTGGGGTCAGAAGAGAAACATGATAATCTGTTTGATCTTTTCAAGCAGAAAAATAAGAACAAAATTAAAAAAACAAGTCACTTGAGACTGGGACTAAAGTTCATTTGAGTCTAGAAATGGTTTGGAAATAGTGCCAGAATGAGGTGTATGGGCATCACTGTCTAAAGTACTCTCATACGTTTCTTTCAATAACTTGACATCTGTCATTTAAATTAGAAATGCCTGAGTTTTACAACGTGTCTGAAAACTTGTTCCATGCAAAGTGCAACTGTGTTTTCACTCACTCCAATACTCTCAACACAATTTTCCTTGTTTCTCTGCTTTTGTTTACAGTATCTCCTCAAGAAGCCATCATATAATTTGTGCCTAACTTTGTATTCTTACAGTGGTAAGTGTAGTCTAGTTATCACCAGAAAACAGTTATTAGAAGTTAGATGTGCTGTTCAACTTTGTGACTTCCCGTTCATTTGCCTATAAACATCTTTATATAACCTATAACCTTCACATGATGTATTCTTCTCTTTCAGCCAAGGGGGAAATAGCAGGACCTTACTGGTCTATATATTATATATATAGCACATAAATTCTTCAAAGCAGTATTCTCTCTGAAACGTGAATAGGGGTTTTCTTTGCATTAAAACATTTTCATTAAATAAAAAAAAACAAAATCCACAATAATTAACCACTGCAGTCATCCACACAGTTGCAATCTTAGATATACAAAATGCAAGGGTTGAGGTGAGAGGACAATCTAGTAAATGGCCATTATAACATTGCATAGCAGTAGGACATTCTAAAGCATTATATTTTAGAAATCAGATATAAGCAGTGATATGAATACTAGATTAAAATAGTTTTGTTACCTATTGGGCAGAGTGAAAAATAGAGCTTTTTAAGAGTACATTTATTTACCTAAATAGAAAATTAGCCCAACTTATTGTAAATGCACTAGAATGAGGGAGAAAAATATATCTTCAATAATTGGCAAAATGGTAATCTTTATTATCTTGTTATATCCTATACATACATATATGATATTTTTTAACAGTGATCAGTGTTCATGTAGTGTGTGCTAGTGATGTTTTATGTCCCTATAAATATCTTATCAATCAGTGTAGAGATGATGAGCTTAGAGTAGTTTATCCAGTTTTTTCCTTCCCCGGATGCTACTGTAGCAGCCCGTAAATGTTCCTTCCTTTCAGGGGACTGTTTCTATCCTGTTCTTTTGTCTGTCTGTCTTCATATTGCAGGGTCTCAGGTAAATCCTCCGTTCATGTGTGTCCATAGATCAGTAGGTGCGTTGTTTCATCCCGCTGAAGAAAACAAAAAAACTAAACCTTAATGTAACACTTTCATGAATTGTTAACTCCTTTTCTCTGTGTGTGTGTATATATATATGTATATTAAATATATTAATCATTTTGCTGAACTTCCTCTTTCACAGGGCAATTAGTGTTGCCAATTCTAGGCACTGCTGGAGACCTTTAATCCTCATGCAGAACAACTGAAGCGCTGTCAGGGGTTGTCACCCAGGGAAGGGAGGGCAGAATCTGCAACATTTTATGCTGACCCCCTGAATCTCTACTCCACAGGCTCTTGCTGGTCCCTGTCTCACACAGCAGCAGGACAGGACCCTCCTGTGAGCCTCTCTGCCTTAAAGCTGTGCCCCCTTGCTTCAGCTTTGCCTGCTGTTTTAATAAACGACTTGTTATTCTCACTTCTGGCTTTTATTTTCCTGACGGAGGCAGGTTTCAGAAGCCATGCTCTGTCTGATCTCATGAAGGTCCAGAAAGATGAGCTGGAAATTTGGTCCCCATATCTAGGAGAGGCTGAGAGACCTTCCCTGGGTGCAGAAAGAAACCTAAGGATTCTATGTTTTGAAGTCAGTACCTCTCGTAGAAATTAGGTATTTTTGTCAGGACAAATCACTTTGGACCTCTCTTGGCCAATATTCCTTAGCATCTTCGTTTGATTTTTTGGAGTCCAAGCCAGTTTATCTTCACTACTACTGTGATTAAAAAAACAACAAGTATCCACAGGTGTGGTCCTCTTTCTAAAGAAGAAAACACACTCAAACAGTTTAAGAGTACTGAATCCTTTCACTTATTAGCTTGTCTCAAGACAAACTGGGATTAACTAATTGCAATAAAATTACCTCAGTATCAGGAGGTCAGTTAGTGTCTACCTGAATTATGAAAGAGTTATCATTTGAAGGAGTACTGCTGGGGTATGATATCCTTTGGCTTGGATTACTAAACCAGAATGCGTATGAAATTGCAATTGAATTGCTTTCCATGATTTATGTAATTAATCTGCTTGCTTTTAATTTAGATGTTGTTCCTGTGCCTGGCAAGTCATTAGCACAGGATTAAGCTTGACTTTGAAACTCTGTAAACAGATGATAGTGGGTTTTTTTTCCAGCTGATCTTTGTCTTCAGCTTTGACCCCATTACTAAGCTTGCAAAAACCTTTGGAGAAGGGGGAGAAATGCATACAAAAATCACAGAAGATGTGAAGTTTTCACTGTCTGTTAAAAACAAGGGGTCTTTTTGTCACATCAGACTTTTTAAAAAAAGTATTTTACTGGCCAAGTCTGAGAGTTGAGATTAAATTAACCAGCAGTGTCTTCTTTAAATGGAAGTAATTTTGAAGTTTGGGAATGCACTTCATTTACCATATTCTAGGAAAAGTTTGCATGTACTTTGATAATTTTCTAAAAATAAATTTAGTAACTAATAACATACCAATAAAGATCTTAAAAAAAAAAAAAGGAGGGGAAAAAGCCATATTAGTAAAAATGTGATGTACGTACTTGCAGATCTATCTATCTTGTGAGTAAAAAATGTTTAAATTTGGTGAAATTATGATGCATATTTTTTCTTTGATATGATATTGAGTTTCTGGATGAGTTGAGATGCATTATTGTATGCATTAAAGATTATACCTAATGCAAATGCTTGCCATCTTCAAATTCTTTGGGGTCTTCCTAGTGTTTTTAATATGCAATTTTCAAAACCTGTGTCTCAGCTAGACAAGGCAGCACTTTGTTTCCAAAAGAAGGGTTTAACAAAATGACCTTTAATTGAGAAAGACTTGGATTGTCTTTATATGATGTTTCAATTGAGTCAAAGTAGTCTTTTGATTAGGTTCTGCTCCACTGACCGCATTAGACGTGCCTCCACACTGAAGATCATTGCTTCTGATACGCTGTGTGACCGTCTCTTACCATCATTTTCTAACACCTGATTGATTTTAAATACCTTTGGTCTGTTTGCTATGTACAGTTGTATGGATAATATGATTTCCTATTGCCTGTGTTAAAGCAATTGCTTATGTATGGCAGTCACCGGTCTTCCTATTGGTTTCTTATTCTGCAGCTCCACTTCTTGCAATCAAAGATGGACTTGTAGGGATTGTGGGTTGCAGGCAGCAGAGCTTTTGACAGCTGGCATCCCAGAAAGCTTCTCTGTTCTGCTATAACACTGTTGTAAGAGACACTTGTTTCTTGGTTTGGAGTTAAATGGTATTTGTAAATGGTCAGAGCTTGATATTCCTGAGTGACTCGGGTTGATGACTCGAGGGGGGAAGGGAGGGATACTGGGGTTTCTGCCTTTGTCACCCCCAGGCAGCCTATTGCCAAAGAGAGGTTTTCCTGATGGATTTAACGTAATGTGAGAACCAGGTTTGATCTTAATGCTTGCAATATTTCTGTTTGCCCACAGCATCTAGATACATCTTCAGGTAACCATTTGCCTTATAGCTATCTTCCATTGTTAGAAAAATTATTGATTGACTAAAACATGTTGTTATCTGTCCTTTATATTAGGTAGTAATACCTTGTAAGGTAGATGCTTGGCTGGTATAAATTGTCACAGCTTTGTCTGGAGCTGTGACAATTTACACCAGCTGAGAATTTGCGCCCTGTGTCCTATGGCACTTTATTACGGACCCATCGCTGATGGGTTAAATCTTAATTACTTGCGTAATGTCATATATAAATATATATATATATATTTACAGGCATTCTATGGGGTACTGCTGCCTATGGATAAAGATTTGTACCCTAACCAGATCATTATAATTTTTTCATTAGCTGTATGTGGAAAAGATATATTATGTTACAAAGGATGCATCATATATGTCTCTTGTAGTGCATATTATTATGCTGTATGTTATTTATTTCAGAAATCATTATTCTTGAGGCCCTACCTCAAATTTTGTATCTATGTGTACAAATGCAATTTATTGTATTATATATTTGCCTAATATATTTGGATGTGATAAATTAAAATTATTCAATAATGTATGGGCTCTAAAGATTCTAAATAAATGTCCAGTGTTTAAAACAGAAAATACATCACCTTTTCTGGTGAATGAAATGCCTCTTTTTCCACCACCTCTTTCCCCACCCAACACATGCTACAAACATCATTCTTACTTAACACACAGCCTTAAGGTATCCACAGGATTGATCCATTTGATTGTTGGAAACATCGAGCAGTAACTGGAAAGAGCCCTCGTGGGAAATGGGGATGTTGCACAGCTGCAGAAACAAGTATCGTTTAAATGGCTGGATTCTTAACTATTGAGTGCTCTGTAGCTTATGGAATGATGGATTGCTGAGCAGAGGACCGACTGGATTTGCTTAAGTCTTTCTTATCCTACGAATTCATTCATCCCGAAAGTTGTAAAACTGTTAAAAACAATAGAGGTTCATATTGTTCATGCTGGTGGTGCAAATGGGAGGCCTGAGGGAGGAGCAAGTGAAGAAGGAAAGTGTAAGGACATGGTTCCAGTGGAATTCCTGTGGTGTGGTGAGGGCAGTGTGCCACAACACTGGTTTGGTAAGCAGGTGCTTCCCTCCCCAGCATCCTGTTATGGGAATTGTGCTGATGCAACCTGTTTCACTGTTGACAGACACGACTTTTTGAGAAACTATCCCCAAATATAGCAGCTGCAGCACGATGTCACAATGCAGCATCAAATGTGGTAGCACAGGACAGTGACTCCAGGCAAGGGCTGATCCTAAAGACAGGATTGTTTCAACCATTCTGGTAGTCAGTTCTCCTCCAAAGAAGTACTTTGTTCTGCCTTTAAACTTGCATTTCTCTGAGATGTGCATGTGGGGGTAAAGGAAGTGGCAGGACCCAGTGGTTCCAGTCATTCTTTGCATGTTATACATACAGGTGTATTCTGTCTTAGAGAAGTCTGAAGTTACCAGCGAGCATTGTGAAAGTCCTGAGAGACAGGTAAGTGTAATTAATCCCCTTTTCAGGAGGAAAAACTGAGGCACATGGAATTTGTCAAATCCCCTAAGTCAACCTGTGTAGGTCAATGATACAACAGATTGATTTTAGGAGTAAGAGACAGTTGTTTGCTGTCACCGTTAAGCACTATGGCATCAAATCTTTAAACTCATGGGAACGGGTAAAAATCCATGCTCTTTTAACTTGATTGTATGGATTCACCATGGCCACATTTTAAACAGATGTATGTTGCTTAACACGAGGAAGAAAGGTACATCTTGTATTGCTGTGCTCAGAGATGTGTTTAGTTTGAAATAATTTTACTCTTTTGATGCTGAAATTCCTATGGACACGGTATGGGTTGAAGGGCACATCTTACACCAAACAGATTAATCGGTTTTAAAGTTTACCTTAGACTTTTCAGTCCTCAAACATTAGCTGATCATGTGTTTGGGAAAAAACCCCCTGTAGGTGTTGCTCGGTGACTGGGTACAGAAATAGGCAAATGATTTCTCTTCGTAAGGCTTCATTCCGGTGCATTTGTTAGTTATTTATGTAATTATAAACCCCAACATAGAAACTTTCAGCCTTTTCTACTGATTATATAGCCTTTTACAATTATTTATCAGTGTGTAAGACAGGTATGGCATACAGTATTCCCCCATTTTACACCTACTCTTTTTTATAATATTCGGGTGTAAGTGCTGCTGTTAATTCCTGCCCTCTACTGGCAGCAAAGGAAACTTGAGTCGTATGGATTCTAAGTATCCCTGAGGAGCCAGGCTTTCCAGGGATGTGAGCTTTCTTTGTGAATAGAGATCTTCTACCCCATGGGCTACAAGGTGATGGGGGTTTGGGTTTCTTTCTTTTTTTTCCTTCTTTTCTCCCCCCCCCCCCCCCCCCGGTGGAAGCACTGTCGTTTCCCAGCATTTGTGGTTCAGGTGGCAACTGAGCCCACACATATTCAGATACACTTGGAGTAAAATTGCCTTTTAGCTGTGGCACGCAGAGAGCCTTACAGCTGCTCAGAGAGACACTGGGCCTACTCAAAATTCCTTCATCAAACTACAAAGTGTCACAAGTTTTGTGGCTGGCAGGACTAACAGTTTAACACCACACAGTTAGAAACTTCACTATAATTCAGGTCAAAATCAAGAAGCATTCAATGACCAGCTGAGAGTGCAAGGACAATATTTCACAGGAGTGTTACCTGAGCTGAAGTCCAGCTCACTTGCCAAGACAAACGTTTCACTCTTGCAGAAGTGCCATCAGATTTTTTTTTTTTTGTAATTGCTATGAATATTCAGGAACACAGTTTTAATTCTTATCTGAATGTCAGGTTTTTCAGCTTGACATACTTCCGACAGGAACATATCAGAAGGTCAGATTTTCTGGTGATAAAGGAAGATGATTTGTTGCCATTAGAGGAGGTGCAAGAGTAGTGTTGACTGCAAGAATGGGATTTTTTGTTTTCCATCCATTTGCCCTGATCAGTTGAAAATGCTTGTAAGATAACTCATGCTCTCTGAATGTGTGAGCCTTTGGGCACCAAGATGGACTATAGGAAGAGCCACATCTGTGGAACCAGCTCTTTCCAGAGCACTTCCTACCAAGCTGCTTCTGCTATTTTCTGCAGTACCTGTGCGCTTCTGCATGCTTCTAGTGAACAGAAGAACAAATCAGTAATGAATAGGACATTCTTTATCCATGAGATTATTCAAGATGTGTTTGAAGCTGTGCTTTAAATCTGTTAACATGCTGCAAATTTTTGTCTGTACACACAGTACTTTTTTTTTTTTAAAATAGCTTTTAATACAGATTTAGAATAATCGGATCTATTTGAGAATCTAGCCATGATCAGTTTAAATTGTATATCCATTTTAGACTCTGCACCAAATGTAAAATAGAAAACTTGGCTTGAATTACATTCAATTTGGTGTGTAGATAGACACTGGTTTTACTACTAAATAAGCACAAACCGATCTAAGCTAACAGGAATTGGATATACAGACCTGTTTCACAAAAAGAAATCTCTTAAATAAGAGGGTACATGCTATTGCAGAACATTGATGTTATCAGGGTGGAATCAGAGAGGTGTGTCTTCACGTGCTGATGTACCATTGCCTCTTTTTCTTGTTGCTATGGTTATGTAGCATATCCATGTACACACACATACACTTGTATACCTTGTGTGTGCTTCTCCCCACATCCCATGGCTAGGAGTGGAGCTAACAACAGGGCATTCTCATCAAAGGCAAGAAGCTAAAAAGTTACATTTGAAAAAAAAAAAGTTGTTTTAATACACTGGAGATAAATTTCTGAGGTGCTTTTGGAATGACCACCCTGGAGATTTCCTGGAGTGCATCACCTTGCTTGCAGCCAGGAACAGCTGTTTCCCGAGATCCTACTAATTAAGTAATTAGGCAGCCAAGTCAGACTCCTTGCTTTTGCCAGTGTAAACGTGTGTGAATGCAACCGTCCCCTTAAGATGCGCATGATTTCTATGGTGTCATCTTAACTTTATCCAAATGCACAGTTTATTATTTTACATTTAAGATGGTTGGAACTGGTGCGGTGCAGAACCAAACCGCGATTAGGGGAAGCAGTAGAGAGGACGACCCTCGGGCTTCACAGCTGAAATGACTTGTTTTGCAATGTAGCAAAGCTAGATCAGCTGGAAATCTCATTCTGCTCCTGTGCAGTAGTGTGGGAACGTCATCGGGGCCAATCTCTCCTTCAAATTGAAATTAGGTGTTCTACAGGAAAGAGTCATTGCAGAGAACCAAGGCACGCGGTGGTCAGTTTCTTGCCAAGGATCGAGCCAAATTAAAGGACTGGAGGGAAGAAATATTTGAAAGCAGGTTTTAAAAGAGCCTCAGAGAAGATTCTCATATGCCTCACGAGTATCATTAAACACTTTACTTCCCCTTTACACTTTAGGTGCATGAAAAAGCAGTTAAGTATTTTAGTTGAACAAGGACACGCAAGAAGCCGAGGAAGGGTGCAGGTTTCTGTATTATATCCCAGAACTTCTTTTTGTTTATTCATACAGCGCATGAATTATTACTAAGACTAAATAGTTAATGAGGGTTGATTCTCACGCCGAGAAGGATGAGGACGGGGTGGGAAGGTGCTCCCGCAGCCGCACCTCGCACGCCCCCGCCGTGGTTCCTTCGGGGGGCATTCACCCCTCGGGGGAGCAGGGAAGGGTGTGCTCCGCTCCTTGCCGAGGCGTGCGGGGGTCGGAGGGGTGTGCGGGTCTCCCCGCTCGGAGCGCGGCCGTGGCCGGGCGGCGGCGCTGGCGAGGCCCGGGGGGGGCCGC
>VYXB01003185.1:20536-33511 GCA_013397135.1 Pachyramphus minor | reverse complement strand
CCGGGGACGGGCGGCAGGCGGAGCGGGGCTCCGGGCGAGGGGCGGCCGCGGGGGTCTGTCCAGGCGGCGCTGCCCGCGGTGTTGGGTGGGACGGATGCGGTACCCGCGTTACGGGCGGGATGCGGCTGCAAGTGCGTTATTCCAGCTGGTGCCGTGCCCGCCCCGTTTTCTCTACAGCGTTGCGCGACCCAAGTGCCGCTTCTTGTTCCTTGCGGAGGCTTTGTTCTCTTTCCCCGGGTACCGTTCCTCCTCGGTTGGAGCTGGTGAGGAGGACGTTTCTCGGTGGTGCTTGTAGCTCTGTTCTCAAGGAAATTACCCGGCACAATTATCAGAAGTGCAAAGGATTTCATGTTTTATAATTAAATTCTTATAGTAATTATTACCTCATTAAAATCTACAGAGAGATGCGACATAGAAATAGTTGAAAGAAAACACCATCCGTCCCTTTCGTAGTGGTGTTACCCCCAATAGTGCATACGAAGACTTTAAATGGTCAGTAGGACCCAAAACTCCACTACTCTGAAAGTTCTTTGTATGCAACAATTGCCACTAAAGTTGTGAGAGGAAAGAGGAAAATGCCTCTTCTCGAGCCTCCTCTTTACCATTTGAATGATTGCACATGGGTACGTGGAAATGGCTTGATTGTGTTGAGTGTGCTTTAAGTAAAAGTTTTTCCATCCCCAAATGGCACGTTACACACGTCGAGGAGATTATAAATGTGCTGCATATGTTGCATGGCTGCACATTAGCTAGATGGAGCGTGGCATGATTGCTGGTGCTTGGGTGTAGGTGATAAAGGCACAAGCAGAGAATACAAGCTGTCGGAGCTGTAAGGCAGAATTAATTTCTTTTAGGGATTTCCTAGTGACATCATTCATAATTATATGGCTTAATCCTGTAATCTACTGTAGTGACTTCAGTTCACATTGGGCCGAATCCACCAAGTCCTGAGATGATTTTTACTCCCGCCCACCTGACTGAATCATTTGGAGTGTTGCTTGTGTAAGCCACTGATTTAAGGGGAATGGCCCAATTACTTTAAATAGGAGTTGAAAGCAGCATCAGCCGGAATTGGGCCCAGGCATTGCACGGTTCTCCAGTGAGAGCAGACGGCTTGATGCTTAATTTTTACTTCAGAAAGAAACAGTATTTGCAGCTGCTTGTTCCACTGAGGAGAGACAACATAAAATACTAGATGCAAGTGCGGTTGATATGCCTGTGGTTTCTTTCTGATAGACTGGTGGAGACCACAGGGGAAAAGGAGACTTGGTTGTCATACTGAAGCTGCTGATTTGTTGTTTATTAATTATTAACTAGGCTTTTGAGTGCCTGCTGCAGTTTGAAGAGCCAGCTCAGGAAAATGACTAGGTATTTAAAGCAGTGTAGGATCTTGCTAAAGAGTTACTGTGACACTGGAAACAGTCTCTGCTTTTGAAAGTATTTTAAAAGCTGGAAGGGGGCACACTGAAGCTGTCACACAAGATCCTTCATTGGCATAAATCGAAGCCTGTGCAACTACAGTGATGTATACTTGTTGAGCCTTGGGTATTCAGGCTGGAATAAACAGTTTTAATAGAGCAGTGGAGCTACTGTGATTTATGGGAGTGCCTATACTTGCTCGATGTGGTTTCTGTCCTCATCCTGTTGATGACTGTGACAGAGCTTTCACTTACCTTAATGGGGTTGAGATTTGTCTTACTGGACACAGGTTGTCCTTTCTGTTGAGCAAGTTTTAGTACCTATTCGACCTCACTTCATATAAGTAGGTTATTGCTGATCTGATTTGAATAGATCTAGCCCTTTCAAGTGAGGAACAGCAAACACTGCCTTTCCTGATAGGTAGGTTCACACAATTTACATTGTGCTGCTTTTCTCATGAAAACCTTAGAAGAAATAATAATGCCTTTGTGGTTTTGATGCTGGTGTTTATTCCAGAAGGGGAAGTTGTTCTTGCTCCATGAGTGTGTTCAGTGTCAGTTGTGGTTGTTCACTGCCCAAGTGTCTGGGATGTAAGTCAAAGATAGTACTGTAAGCCTGATGATGTTGCTGACTATCTGGGAAGTTTTTCTGGGTTCTCTGGTATTCTGTAATTCTAATTTTCTGTAAAATGTGTTTATTCCCATATCCTTATGAAAGCACTACATTTGTAGTGCAAAAACACTATGGATGTGTCTGCACTCTTGGAGCTTCAGTTCCATCAGACGCCTCTAGATTTTAATTCTCCTTGTAGAGTAAGGTTGCTAGAGACCTAAAGTTTTCAGTATTTTTTACTACTCTGCCCCTTGTGGAGTAGAATCCTCTGCATTAGCACAACACATTTTCCCAACAAGTTTTAATCCTTGAGAAAAGGGTAAGTGCTATAGTACAGATGATTTATGAGTAGTATATGTAACGTGTTCGTTCTGTACACCTCAGTAATTTCTCAGAGCCTTTCAAAGAATCAAACTGGAGTATTTGCTGCTTAACTGATCCAGAAGTGCAGTCCTGGAATAACAAATCAATCAATTTAGAGCTGAATGTAAGTTCACTCAGTGGAAATCAATCTGGACGTGCTTTACAGGTAATGTCCTTGCTCCATGGAAGTCAGTGGGACTTTTACCATTGACTTCAGCTGCATCAGTATTTCATTCTTGGAGCCTGTTCCCATTACTAATGACATTAGTGAAAAATTCCATTAGGAAAGTGCTTGGATCCCACACAAGATATTTGACCTGTGTCTCAGGTGCAGGTCTCATGTCACACTTATTGCTGTGTTGAGAGAGACACTGAGGTCAGGCTGGCCTCTCCCCATCCCTAGAAAAAGGAGATATGTTTAATGAACTTGGTGTACTGTAACCATAAGTTGCCCTGAGCTTTTCAACATAGCAGTTTCAAAGTGGTAGAGTCTGTGTCTTTTCTGTCAATCCCATCAGGTCTCTACCAGGTCAAGAAGTGCCCATTTTTCTTTTTCTTGAGCATAAGCCTTTTCTAAATTTTAGGTTTAGATTTGTGCTTCTTCAGTAGGTGCTTCTGCAGCCCAGAGATGCTACTGCTAGTTTAGATGAATGAATGTATGTTTGTAGGTGGCTTTGGCACACTTTGTAGGCAGCAACTGTGCTGAAGTACAGAGATGCCCTTCTGAAGCAGTATCAAACAATTTTGTGAGTCAGCCCAGGCTCTTAGATTGCAGGATGGTGTCCTTTGCCCTACTACCCTGTCTCCTCCAGGGTCCTCTTGTCCATTTGGGAAAATGGATTGCATATAGACCATGAGCTGTGGGCCTGATCAGTTGGTCACAGCAAGGCATGAAATGTGAGAGGAATTCTCAGTCCTCGCGTCTCCCTGGAAATAACGTGGCCAATAGATGAATGCTGCAAATCTCTCTCATCAGTTTGCATAGGTGGTTATGCTTTCTTTTATTTATTGCTCTTTAACCTTATGAAGATACTGAATTAATGTATCAGTTTTAGAATGTTTTAACGTGTGTGTAGTAAAATCTCTGAAAAGGAAATAGTTTAATTGAAAGAACTGGAATAGAATATCTCCTCTTTCCTGCAGCACAGATACTGTCTTATAAGTAATAACTGTATACAGTGTGTGTGTGTGTGAGTGGGAAGGTACTAGAAATGTCTGTGCTAGATATTCTTCTCCATTCTTTTCATTACCTGATTTGAAATAAAAATTGATCTCTTTGCCTCCAACAGCTGTAGGGTTTGGAATGGATCCTGACTTACAAATTGATGTCATCACAGAACTGGATCTTGTGAATACAACCTTTGGGGTAACACAGGTTTCAGGACTACACAATGCCAGCAAAGCATTTTTATTCCAAGGTAAGAGAAATATCCTCAATTCTCTTATCTCTCTTCTATCTGCATGAGCTCATAAAAGCTTTGATGCTTAAGTGATTCCCTGTAATGGTGGTCTTACTTAACTGTTGCTTTCTTTAATTTTTATTTTTTGGAAATAGTTCTTGTTGCTTTCCTGAAATGCAGATGACATTATTTTGTGTGTTAGGTAGTCAAGGTTACAGATATTTAGGGAAGTATTGCTGGGTAGGTTTTCAATACTCCCCAATATTTATTTCTGACTAAATATGTGAAAGTGTTCCAAGGGATGGACTCTGTTGTGTTCTTGTGTTCTTTCTCTCTGTGATTATACATATGCAGGGACACACACAACTAAAGCTCTGTAACTATGAGAAAGCATTTAATGTATTGACACTGGTTAGTAACGTAGCAAGTCTTTCATCGACTTTGTGAAAGCTGCTCAAGTGGGAAAATAGAACAGTATTGTATTTAACTGCCCAAGCTGAGTACCAGGGACAAGATAAGTCACTGTCAGTTGTGCTTCCCCCCACCCTTGGTTCAGTATTCTAAGATCATTTTGTGAAGTGTTTAAAAATGGTGTTGGTTTTTTTGTATTTTTTTTTTTTTACTGAGTGAAATTCTGGATGTAGTTTTATAATGTATTTTAAGTAAGGTCTAGATTAAGAGACAGTGTCCTATGGGGTGGAAGCACTGAGTTGCTACAATATGCTTATTAGGCAAGAAAGACATTTCTGTCATTTGATATTAACATGTGAATTAAAGCACAATTGGGAACATTTTTATTGTGGAGACTTCCTATGTTTGTTTTTTCTTTACTGTGCTTTACTCAGTGTTGAATTGTGCATATTAGTGTCTCACTTTTTCATATCTGTCTTCTGTAGCTGTTTTTAGAGGCAAATCATTATGATCTCATTTAGCTTTAGTTCTGGATTTGCAGTGCTAACTGACTTTATTGTAAATAATGAAGTGAGTCTGTAATCTTAGTTCATTCTTTATCTGGCCAAGGCCAGTTTAGGAGTCAGAGCAGATGTAGGGGGTTGACCTTGGCTGGTTGACCAGGCACCCACCAAATCTGCTCTGTCACTCCCTTCTGCAACTGGACAGGGGAGAGAAAATGTAGCAAAAGGTTCATGCATTGAGATAAGTGCAGGGAGAGATCACTCAGAGATCATGGGCAAACCAGACTCATCCTGGGGATATGAACTGAATTTATTACTTACAAAATCAGAGCAGGATAATGAGAAGTAAAAACAGACCTTAAAAATGCCTTCCCCCTACCCTTCCCTCCTTCCCAGCTTTACCTCCCCACCTCAGCAGTGCAAGGAAACAGGGTTATGGTCAGTTCATCACAGGTTGTTTGTGCTGCTGCTCAAGGAGAGGAGAGTTCTTCTCCTGCTCCCTGTAGGGTCCACCCCATGGGAGATGATTCTCTATGAACCTCTCCAATGAGAGTCCCACAGGCAACAGTTCTCCCCAAACTGCTGTAATGTAGGTCACTTTCCCACAGGGTCAGTTCTTCAGGCACAGGCTGCTCCAATGGGGGTCCCCCCACGGAGCCACAGGTCCTACCAGGAAACCTGCTCCAGTGTGGGCTTCTTTCTCCACAGATCCACAGGTCCCTGCTCCAGCACAAGCTTCCCACAGGTTCACAGCTCTCTTTTGGGCATCCACCTGCTCTGGTGTGGGGCTCCTCCAGAGGCTGCAGGAGGACCTCTACTCCTCCATGAACCCCCATGGGCTGCAGGGCACAGCTGGCTCACCATGGGATGCACCATGGGCTGCAGGGGAATCTCAGCTCTGGCGCCTGAAGCACCTCCTGCCCCTCCTTCTCCACTGACTGTGGTGCCAGAGCTGTTCCTATTACATATTCCCACTCCTCTCTTCTCTGGCCGCAATTACATTTGTGCAATAACTTTTTTTTTTCCCCCCATTCTTAAATATGTTATTACAGAGGTGTTACTGTCACTGCTGACTGGCCCATGCTCAGAGAAGCCACCCCTGTAGTCCCTCTGCCACCAAAACCTGGCCACACAACCCCAATACAGACTTCTGGAGACCACCTCAGGATTTGTTTCCAATCTTCTATGATACAACAAGTAGCATGATTTTCACTGATTTCCAAATTAATGTCCAGAAGTGCAGCATTAATTTATTAATTTAAAGATATCAATTGTTTTTTCTTCCTATACACTGATTTCAGGTTTGTGTATTATAGACAAAGAATATTAAAGTACCTTCCTCTAAGGGCTGCAGTGCCCCAAATATATTAATAATTTCAATTGCTATTCCATGCAGCTTATTGCAAACCACACTGGTGAACTGTCGTGGTGAGTTTTCGCACACTGGTGGTTAGAGCTGTAGGGAAGAAGTCCAAGATGTTTGTCAGGGCATGGGTTGAGACCCCTGATGCTGAAAGTAGCTTTGAAAGGTTAATGGTGAAGATGTTATGGATATTCTATTCTTTTTTCCTTGGAGGAATACACCTGTAATTTAGGAACTTACACAGGACTAGTGTGGAAAAGGTAGAATGTGTGAAAATTCGTATTAACTGAATGTATGATGTTCATGGGAAGCAATAAACAAAAATTCACTGTATGAAGTGAATAAACAATTTGAACACTGTAGTTAGGTACATAAAGCTTTGGGCTTTTTTTAATTCCCACAAGAGAAATTCATTTTGCTAATGCACACAGGAATAGCCCTGTGCTTGGGTATGGCCTCTAGTGTAAAACTTCCTGGAAGGTGGCTTGGGAAGATTACTTTCTTCAGTTAAGCTCATCAGCCCTTGGGTCAGGAGAAGACTCAGAGGGGATGGAAGTCAGAAGTGGCTCTGTTGTCTGCTTCCCTTCTTGTTCATATCTCTTATTTGTTAAATGTCAGCAACTGAATGAATTCCCTTTTACTAACAAAGGTGACTTTACAGCTACAGTCTGGCTGTGTGCCGGGTCCCTTGGCTGGAACCAGGAGATACTTAATTTTGATTCCTTTTTTTTTTTTTTTAATCTTGCCATGCAGTAAAACCAATATAGAACTTGGGGCAATGTATGGACAACTGCTGTGTCTAAGTTAGAAGTAATACTTTTTCCCTCAAAGATTCACAAGAAAAACTTCGCCGACATGACTCTCCCAGAGCAAAGACTGAAAATTAGTGGTTAGTTTCAAAATTACTGTATCCTATTAGACTAGCAATTCCAGCCTCCAAGATGTTGTCCTTTCAGCACAGCTTTGCTTTGGTTAGTCCTTCCCATGTGTGAGTAATCCCTGTGTGCTGTGCCTTGCTGCATCCCACTGCTCCAGGATTGCCTTTGAGGCTCTGGCAGGGGAGCACCTGTTTCACCCAGCAGGATGTTTGCTGAACATGGAGCCACATTAGAAGACCTCTTTCCAGGTTTTCGCCACTGATTCCCTAGTTTAGGACATAAGAAGAGTTTGTGAGTTATGTTCTTTGGCATGTGGTTTTTCATAGGGATAGTGTTGCCTGCCACTTTTGACAGCAGTGTATCGGGGCTCGGAGCTTCCATAAAGGTTCCCTGTGGATCATTTCCTGTCTTGTAAGATGTATTTTCTAAAATGGTGTAATGGAGCTGTTCAAACTGAGTGTTCTTTTGTGTGTCCCAGCAAGTTTACATTTTTTAAGGTAGAGGAATGGTAATTTGTCCCCAGCTCAGACAGTTATGTGTCCAAGGGTAGTAAAAATATGGATTCTCCTAAGCAAGATTCCTTTTCTGTCAATTAAACTATTTGAAACAGAAAGCTTTTGAGCATTTTTTCTGTTGCATTGAGGCAAAAAGAGGAAATGAACTAGTGAGTTGATTGAAGACATGCACAAGAGAAAGGGAAACTCTTATTTTTAATTAGATTTTTGATCAGTGGTGTTAGCTCTTCTTACAGTAAGTGGCACACTGTTTGTGACAGAGTTTCTGGGGAGTGATGTCATGATTTAATTTATCCTAGATAAAAGATAGAAAGATACTTTTCCCTGGGAGTTTGCAATTTCAGTCCGACACAATCTTAGTGAAGCTGGTAGAGTATTCTGATTTTTTAGTAATGTTGGTAGTAACAGCCGAAACTCAGACTTCTGTGAGAAGCAGCTTTACAAACAAAGAAACGCATTCCATTCTGTTGCAGATTATGTGACAGCATGGTAGAAACAAAGTGGCAATTGAGAGATGTGGATTGCCTTTGGGCAAGCAAATCTGTTCCTAATTCAGAAAAGCATAGAGACCTATAATTAAGTGTAGCCAGCTGAGTGGTCCTGTTGGGCATGGACTTTGATTCTTAGAGTATTTCAGCCAGATTTTTGATTGATTAGTTCCATTGTTTGTGTGTTTCAGTTTCATTCTCTGTGAAATGGGGATGAGAAAATCAAAAACGTGGTGTAAGTATTGACAGTATGAATTAGAAGAAATGTAGATATCTAACTCATAATTGCAATTCTGCAAACAGTCCGATTCTGAAGATCCCTAACATTGTGGGGTCTTTGTAATTTATTAATTTGTCAACACCAGAGTGGGGGGAAAAATGTCTTTGTGGGCAGATGGGTTGTTCTGGCATGAAGGTACAAAGGAGGGTGAGTGGAGTTCTTGGCTAGAATACTCTTGGGGCATGGGACACCAAGATCCTGGTGTCTGACACACATCTCCTCACCCCCAACCACAAGTCCAATGAATTGAAGGAAACAGTTCGGGGGGTGGGGTGGGGGTGGGGGTGGGAAATCAACCTCAAAAAAATGTATTGAAAATGTTAATTGTTCACCTAATGTGTCACAGTAACATCTTACAAACATTGGATGAAAGACATCTGTAAATATGTCTCACATCTGTAAATTTGTACCTTACAAGCATGAAAAAATTAACAGGATCAGAATCCTAGAACAGTGTTATAGTATAAATTTTAGTAGACCAAGAAACAGGGGGCTATGGCTCCCCTGACAGTGCTCCATCCTGTTCTGTTTCAGATAACAGGGAAGCAGGGCTTGTTTTGACCCTGACTTGACAGGATCTTGAGGTCAGTGGTAGAGGAAAATTCTCATGATAAATAAGGCAAGAGGAGGTGCTTAACTGGCCATCCTGTTTCTAGGTAAACTGAGCCTAGCTCTTAAGTTATGTGATTAATAACCAGTCTAACTTTTGTTCTATGCTCAGTTCTCATTGGGGAAGTAAAATTTTATCCCCTTTACAACCTGTCAGCTATGCCTCTTTCTTTTTAATTCTTCTCACAACATCTCTTTTGAGCTAACAGAGACTTGAAGCCTTACTTATAAAACAGTTCCCCCCTAGAAGTTTATTAAGGCTTTGGTGTTTCCTTTCTAGCAATCTGGCAGTGTTTTTCAACTTGGCCTTTAAATTAGGAATGGTCTTTTTACTATGTATGCTGTGTTTAGCACTCAGTAAAAGAAACCACCAAGTACTGTTAAAAGTAAAGATATATAGTTCTTTCTTCCTTGACCATTTTTTGACTTGCATTAAACAACCAGTGGATTTGTAAGAGAAACACCTGGCCTGGAGCTCCTGCAGCAGAGTTCAGTCATGCTCCTTATTCCCACTTTGTACGAGTGACTGCTGAGTTCTTTTCTGTGCAGCCATGGCTCCAACAGGAAAGGTGAAAGAATAACAAGTATCTTAAAGCACAGAGAAAGGCAATGTTTTTGTGAGAAAGAGAGTGAAACTTGTTGAGTTCCTGAAATAAAAGGACTGTCCTGCTTCAGGCCAAAGAGAGATCAAAGCTGCAGTGCTAAGGCAGGTAGAGGTGCCTCCCAGAAGTCTCTCTTGAACTTCTAGATGAAGTGCAACCCTCTTTGTTGGTGTTTTCTTTCAGTGCTTTATGAATCCTGACTTTTTTTAGACTAATTCCTCACTTAGAGAGTAGAAGTGTTTCCAGATCTCACTCCAGGAGTCTGAGTCGTAGAAGTCAGGTTTTGCAGTGCCAAACTGAAAGGAGGTTTGCTGGCCAGCTTTGAGATTGGTGGATAAGGAGAACTGCGTAAGTTGATCTTGTCATCAAGAGCAGGCACATATCCTTTATATCAGGAACTCTGGCTTTGCTTCTGGCAGGACAATCTTCAGAATATGCTTGTTATGCCCTGGCGATGTGTTTGGGGCACTAGCTCAGCGCTGAGCTGCACTCAGTAAATTCACAGGCCAGGTGAGGAGGCTGCTGCCTTTGTTCATCTGTGCGTGAATCATCTCACACAAGTCTCAGTGACCTGTCTGCTATGGCTGAGGTTTTAATCCACTTGGAGTGTTAAGCTCAGTTGTGCCAGCATAATGTGCAAGGTGTGTGAGCTGCAGAGCTCCAAAAAGAGCCAGGACTGAATGAGAGGGAGCAGATAACAGCTTTGGGAAGAAACATATGATTGCTCTTCTGGGGGTGGGGGGTGGGAGGTCCACAGTGAGTAGGAGAGATAAACTTTAGAGTTCAGGCATTAGTTGTTCTTTACGTGAGATAATGAGACAAGAGTTATTGCTTTCTGTGGGCTCTCTCCTGCTATGTTTATAGCAAATATTAAGTATCAGCAGCATCGTTTTTACAGAACAGACATCTTACGGTAGCAAAAAAATTAGGAAGGCACAACATGGGTTGCTGGAAATCTTAGTTCTGCCTTCAGTGCAAGAGAGTAGCTCTAGTATCTTTTCCATGCCTGGTGGCATCTGAATATTCCATCTTGCTGGGATGCTGGAGTTTTGGGGGCACACCTCCTAAAGCCATTAGTGCCCCACTGCTCCCCATTCTTTGGGACAGTTCCTTCTGAAATACCCTTTCCCTGAGGTGCTGCCAGCCAGGCTGTTCTCTGAGGTGGAGCTGTGGGAAGTGGCCAGAACCAGCAGCACCTCCACTAACAGAGGTGCCCTGCACCTCAGCACAATGCACAGGTTTATCTTCGTGGAAACTCTGCAAGCTCCTTGAACTTGTGAGCTTTTGTTTCATATGCTAATGGTCAGAGTGTGGTGTTTTGCCTGTGCTGTGTCATGCTGTGTAGGCCTGCTCTGGTTCCCATGTGGGCAGGTGAATTTGGGGTTTTACCCCATGTTGCCTGTGGGATGCCTATCCTGGGTTTATAGGGTGCTCGTGAGGAAGAAGCAGCTGCTGTCAGATAAAAAGCCTTTGTATGTGTTGTTACAAACAGCATCAACAACTGAGGTGTCAGTGTCTTGCCCCCATCGTGTGGCTCACTTCCTCGGTCCTAAATTTTGCCTGTTCTCTTCTCTTTCCGCTGCTCTCACCAGGGCATGGCAGAATTGGTGGTTTAACTCAAACCTGATCTGCTTTAAGGGCTTGGTGGCTCCAAAGGCTGCTCACCTGCAGTGGTGGCAACATGGGGATGGCAGGGGCCAGGCCAGTGTGTGATTGTCCTTGTGATGGCGGTTTGTGGGATTGTGAGAAATAGGGCCCATCCCATCCCTTGGAGAGCAGGGTGCTCATCTGCCCTCTGTGCTCATCCCTTGAGATGTTCCCCTGCTTTTCCAAGCTCCAGGCTGGCCCTTAGGAGGTGTGGCAGCAGCCTACCATCCTAGAGTGTTGCCAGAGTTCCCTCAGAGCTATTAGCTCTTTGTCAAGCACTCCTAAAATAAAAGTTTAAAAGGATCCCAACAGCTGGGCTGGCTGCACCCAGGAGAATGGAGGAAACTGTGACTTCCCTGATGTAGATGGTTTCTGGGCTTGTGTCCATCAGCAGGTCTTGATGTCTTTTTGGGATCTGGAGTGCTTGTCCTGATTTCACCCCATCGCTTCCAGACCTCTGTAGAAGCTGGGAATGAGAGGGAAATAAAGCTGGAAGTTTTGGGGCAAGGACTGAGTGTGTAAGTGACAATGATGAACGGTGTCCCCTGGGAGCCAGGGAGTGACTCAGGCTGGTGTTGGGCAAGTGTGTGGAAGCAGCTGGATGAGATGAACTGTGACAGGCATGGCAAGGAATTGGCCTCAGATGGGCATGTGGAGGGGAGAGGAGAAAAAAAGCTGTGTTCATGAGCTGGAGGTCAAGAATGAGGCAGGTGATGGCCAGGCAGGGAAGCTGTGACAGGGATGGTACAAGAACTCTAATCTGAGGGGGAAGTGAGGTGCAGGGATGAACAGCACAGTAAGGGGAGCTATGGACAGCAGCTGGGAGAAGCAGGCTGAAGAGAGAGGCACAGGTCTGTGGTCCGGGTGGATACAAGCATGACTGCAGTCTTGGGCTAGGACAGCACGATAGGGAAAAGCACAGGAAGTTCAGATTTGGTATTGCTGTGAAGTACCCGTGGTATGTGCTAATATTTAACAAATGTTTTTGGAGGATGAAACTTGGATAATGTGGGGGGAGGGGGGTTTATTAGCAATTTAGAACCTTCATTTTGCTGTGCTTTGGTTGTTCACTTGTAGAGTTGAGGTACTAATGCCCTTTCCTCTAACAACCATGGTGTGAAGAATTCATTAATATTTGTAGAGGGCTTGAATACTACACTGCAATAACTAACTTGATCATGGTGTGTTCTGCCTTCAGAGAAGGATTTGACTATGGCAGATTTACTGTTCAAGGTGAGCTCTGAACAACAAAAATAAAGAAAAACTGAAGATCCTTGTTTGTTAAATAGTTTTGTTTTTCCCTTTGTGCACTGATTGTGAGACAGAAACCCTCTGGAAAGAGCTGTAATTGAGAAAAGATTTGGAATATGCATCCCCAGAGCATTGACCAGGGTGTCCCTGTGATACTTATAAATTATATATATATTTTAATATAGCTAATGTTTTAATGTGTTTTGTATACACAATGTAAATTTTTTTGCAACGAAAAAGTCTTAAGTGAGGGTTTTTTCTTTGCAAAACCGACCACTTTCAGAACAGAGAAATGATCTGAAATTAAACACAATGAAGTAGGAGGGGATGAGTGAGGTGAATCATCTTCAATGGAGAAAATTAAAGATCATCTGAGATATAATTATTAAACAATGCTTTGAGGCTTTGAAGATACATAAACTACTGTTAACTTTGTCAGTTCCCAGAGGTCGTTTTTAAAATACTCATATATAGCCACCCTGTCTTGGCTGTTCCTTGTTTAATGTTTGAATTATGTTAGAAACTTGTTTAGGAGTAAAATTTATCTAGTGTATTGATGGGAAGGTATTACTTGTAAATAATTGCAGAGTTTCTTGCTTTATATTTTCTTGTTTAAAACCCCCCTACCCGCCCC
>VYXB01003185.1:0-11042 GCA_013397135.1 Pachyramphus minor | reverse complement strand
TTTTTTTTTTTTTTTTTTTTTTTTTTGAAGTGTGAAAATCAACCTGAAAATAGAAAGCTCTTATTCTGAATGGATCATACTCCCAGTCCATTTGTATGGTATTTTCTGCAGAAATCAAGCAAAACACAAAGAGATGATGTTCCCAGGGATTGTGTGGTGTGAGGAGGAACACTGCCAGAGAGGTGCAGTGTTGGGGAGATGTCCCCTGGGGACAGGAGCAGTGTTGTCCTGGCCCTGTCCTCCGAGGCCTCTCGAGCAATGGTTCTTTCCCAGCGTTTGGGTCCCAGGTTGGAAGCCCAGGTCTGTGCTCAGCACCCCTGTCATGTGTCCTCTGGTATCCCCCCAAATCCAGTTGCAGGCTCTTAGGTTCCATTTGCCATCTTGCCACGGAAACGGTGGGAAAGTCCCCTCAAGGTTACTGCTGTTGGGTTATGAAAAGCTGCATTTCTGTGGACACTTCTGCATCTGCAAATAAATTTTTCACCTGGCGTGCAGTAGGGATGTTCCAAGCCACTGGTAATGAGTGGAACTACTCAAAATAAATAGCAGTGTACTTCCAAGTGTGTTAATTTCTAAAAGCCTGGTTATAGAACTCCTTTTGTGCCAATTATACTAGCACAGTTATATATATATACACCATTTATATACTGTTACAAAGCAGTATATGAATCGTGAGCGTTATCTAGCAGTTTGAACCCAACACTCTGGAATTTCAGAACTTTGGATCTTACTAGTTTTAATCAACAAAGAGCCAATATCAGTGTTGCATGTAGTTTTGGTGTACTTGTGACTGTGAAGAGGTGGTAGAATATGGCACAGTATTTCAAAGTGTGCTTCCAGCTGAAGTAGGCTCTGTGTTGATTAACCATTCCTGATTCTGACCAAGGAGCCCTATATTTTTGTATAAAATTTGATAAACATAGAAATAAAATTTTTGTAAGTTTGATATTTGTATGAAATGTGATGGATAGATGGTGGGATATGGCTTTATACCTGGGCCTTTCTATAATGAGGAAATGTTGTACTTTGCAGGGCTTGACTGAAGTTTTAACATATGTGTTCCACTGACAGCACTGCCTGTGCTTTCATGTGAAAGAATTTTTGAAAGCTTAGTTAAAGTCATTTTATTTCTGGTAATTGTGACAACTTAAAAAAATAAAAAAGTCAGATATGAAGGTTTTTAACCTTCAAACAGTGATAATTATCTTCATCTGCCAAGTCTTGGACATTTTATCTGAGTCTTACTTGTGGATTGGAACTTAGTACCAGAGCATTGTCTGTCTCTGTAGATGGCAAACTGGATATTGGTGAATTTATGGGTGTATGGGATACACAGTTTTGTGTCTCCTGTATCAGCTTTGTAAAAGGAAACTACACAGTATTTATGACCAGTAATAACACCTGCTAGGTGAAGATAATGATACAGATAACAAAATCTAATAGATAAAGACAAAATCTGGTCTTCTGTGCTGGATTGTTTATTCTTCCATTCCACTATATGATGACAGGGGAAACAATTTCTGTTCTTTGAAGTTTTACCCTCTGCTATGATAAAAGTGGTGTCGGACAGATAAATAGTTTGTTGCAGTAAGGTGGGCACTATATTTATTTATCAGGGTAAGTTGAGCCCCTGGGGAAGATTTTTAAATGATGGCTAAGTGATTTTTGATGTCTAATCTGCAGTATTTTTCAGAAATGAGCCTTTCAGAGTGCAGGCATGTTATGGATTCTGAGTGTGTAAACTCATTTGGAGGGTCTTAAGCTGAACAGGAAAAATTGAGACACCCAATTATAAAACATGCTTGAATACTTTTTCCTTGGAGTTTGGTTTCAGTCCACGGCATTCCCTCAGTAGTTGTGTGTCTGAGGTTTTAGGTTGTTTTCCAAGCCAGCCTCTCCTCTTTCTGTCTGAAAAGCCTCATTTAATGACACAATGGGGTCTTTTTTATTTTGTGTGGGGTTTTTTTTCTTTTTTTTTTTCAGTGAAATTCTGAATTGTAAATCTCGTCACTCCTTTGTGTGTTACATCATGCTTGCTGGGCTGTATTCTCAGGATTCAGCATGGTTTTTTTTGCTAGCTGAGAATTTTTGCTGGCATTTTTTGGCTTCAAAATCCTTTGGAAAGGATGCACACAGGGTTTCTAATTGGTTGTGACATCCAGAAACCGCAAGTGGCTCAGGTCTTGAACACATGTAACAAAAGCCCAGCATGAGAGTGACATGGCAAGGGGTGGGAAGGTGAATTGCTCTGATTTCTCCCTTTTTGTTGTTAATTGTCTTTGGTAGTGATGATGTATTACAAATAAAAGGATGAGGTAAAAATGAATACAGAGGAGACACATTTGAACGTTCGAAGATCAAATATGAGAAGTCAATGATGCTGCTTGGACAAGAGCAGGATTAGCGAGACTGAAATGTTTCTGGATCTGCCTGGTCAGGCTGTGGTTTAATAAATATTGTATGAGCTGTCACACTTTGCTTGTTTAAACTGAGAAATCCCTGGAACAGCAGTGGATTGCAAGCGTGTCTTGTATTTATTTCTCAGGCAGGAGCGCAGCCGTAGAGCATTATTAGCAATAATAGATCTCTGCCTTACACTGTGCAAGGACAGGTTCCCTGTGATGTATGATGGAGAGGTGGAAACGGAGTCAGTGGTAAAAACTGAAATTGGAGCTCAGTGAATTGTGTTGGGAGAGGCAGTGCCTGAGATTTCTCAGAATTTAGGAGCCTATTTATCTGCCCGCAGCACACCTTATTTACAGCAACTTAATCTGCTCGCAGCAGACACAAATGGCTCAGCATCCCATCAAAAAATCCATCAGAAAAATCAGTAGCTGACCAGTTGTGAACTTGTCCAAGTGACAAGTGGGCATGCTGACAGAGATGGCATTTGGGTTTTTTCATGGAAAAAGTGCAGTGGTGGAGCATGGTAGATGACTCTCAAAAATGAAAAAAATATTGATTTGAAAATGAAAAATGTAATCTAAATCTTTCTGACTTGGCATTTTTACTGTAATGTTATTTCCTTTTTTTTTTTTTTTTTTTTTTTAAATAAAATTCCTAGATGTAGAAAGAGAAATCCACGCAGCACCCCATGTGAGTGAGAAGTTAATTCAGCTCTTCCAGAATAAAAGCGAGTTCACCTTTCTGGCCACTCTGCAACAAAAGGCATCGACTTCTGGAGTTATACTGTCCATCCGAGAGTTAGAGCACAGGTAAGAAGAAATTGTTTCTCTCTTATAGCAGTAGCTTTTCCATAAAAGTTAAACTTGCATGTGTTTCTTGCTTCACTGTGTTTTATAACATTATGAAAGAATATGTTTTCTTGGAGATTCAGCAATTAAGCTATTAAGCTACTTGTGCCTCCCTATGATACTGTGTATGTTTTCTTCCCAACATAATAAATTATATTCCTATTGATGTATGTCTTTTTTTCCCCTTTTTTCCTGGTTGTCAGTGTAGGAGATAAAAAAGAGGTCTCTTTGATTAGCTGCTATAGTGACAGACATCTGTTTGTTTAAAAGAAAAAATGAGTACACCTGGTATTATGGTCCTTAATACAATTCCAATGATGTTTTGATGTTTCAAAGTGTATGTTGCATCAAATAGCCTCCTACTTGTAACTTTATGAATTCTTTTTGAATAATATCTTTTGTCTTGAAGGACCTTTGTGTTTAGTCTGACACATAAAAGACTTTTCTGTTGTTGTACAAGTAATAGGATATTCTTCGGTTGCTCCCATTTCAAATCTAATACTAGTCGTTCTGCAGCACTTCTTCTATGTAAAAAGAAAAAAAGATCCTATTGGTATTTGTCTTAATCATGTACATGATACTCAATTCTTAGCCCAATTTCTTACCTTCTTTTGAGAAAGTATATGAGGGAGAAGGCAGTGGCTTCATTATGACCAAATGGTCAATGATGTTTTTTTACAGTGCAACAGCAGAGATGTCCAGATAGGGATGGTTAAGGGGAGGACTGCTGTTTCCCTATTCTATCATCATACTTTTCTATTATCTCTACTTCCTTATTTGTCTTTCTTTTATGTTATTCCTTTTTGCATTTTTCAGGCCGTGTTCTCAGTCTAGAAAATAACATTGTACATTACAGAGGGATCCCTCCTTCCTTTTTTCCATCTCTTCCTGTTTTCCTTCTCCTACTGTATCATTCCTTTTGCCATTAATTTTCAATTCCTCCAAGCTTTTCCAGGCCATTGTAGCTCTCTGAAGTCATGGTTAAGAGGATCAGTTTGCCACGTTAAGGGCTTGTTTATTTATTTATTTGAGGAACAGGATGTTGAGGACAGCCATTGAACAGACAAACAGTCACACGCCTGCACTTAGCAAAATCCAAGGTCGAACCAGACAGGCAGTGATGATTATACAAAGCAAGGCACATGGATTTTTAGATATGGCATCTACTGAATGCAGCTACTCAAGTCCTCTATCTTGACAGGCAGAGGCTTGTAGAGGGATGTGCTGTGCAGGAGTAATCTTGGTGGAACAAAATACACTGCTGTCGCCCTCTCTGGCACTGAGGTTATCTATAATATTTAAAATTATGACATCTGCTTAAAAATATATGCAGTTGAAGGATTGTGTGCTGGTCTCAGTTAAACCTTTGTAGCTCTCTGTAGTAACTGAGGAATTTTGTCTGTGTGGTTCGATGTAAGAATCAAACCAGGCATGTCCAGTGTTGCTCATGACTGCTGTTACTTTCTAAGTGTCTGGATACTGCAATTATCCTTCTTTTTTTGCACTCATGGTGTATCACTTGAAGTCATTGTTTCTCAGGTCGTTACTCAGACCTTGGGAAAGGTAGTGCTTTCAAACCATGATGACAGAAATTAATTAAGTGGATGACAATGGAGAAAATGCTTCTCAACACAGGTGAGGAGAAGAGAACAAAGATTTAGGGCACTGCTAAAGAGGACCCTGCTTACATTAGAACTTTCAGCTTGGTATTTTGTGGTGTTTCTCTAATTGCTCAAGTCATTCTGTAGCTTTGCATGAGAACTGAAATGGGTGCAGACCCTTGTCACAGGGAAGCCTTTTATAAACTGTTGCTCCTAATAAGTTTCTGATAATTATTCATGGTACTGTTCTGGTGGCATCCTTTTTTTTTGGTCAAGCTTTTTCAACTTCCCCTGTGTCTGTGAAATGCAAAGAGAATAATAAGGAGCATCTTTATGTTTGATCATGATTAAGATGTATGGGAATAAGTATAAGGGCACATTTATTACTTAACCAGTATAGTTTTTGGCTATGGAAAAACCAGTAACTCTTCTCAATTTCTTCTCTTTGCACAAAATAGGAGATATTATAGTTAAGGGCATAATGCTTTTTAACGTATCTGCAAGAGTGGCCAAGTTAAAAAGCTAAAGGCTTCAGATCATGCAGGAAGTCAACACCACCTGCATAAAAGAAACTGTGTTAGCTGTTGGTACCAGAGTTCATATCTCCAGGGGACGTGTCTTTCTTTGATTGTGTACAGATTTAATAGATGAGAAATAGGTGTTATTCCAGCAATGAGAATGTGGGTGTATACACAGGCGAAAACACAAGTGTATATGTTCTAAGTTACATCTGGCAGCATAACAGGTAGTTACCTCATGGCAAACTGTCTTGTGATGTAGTGGAGATGATTGTCCTACGGTGGTACTGCACAGAATGCTTGGTTTAAATTTCACTTCTCTAGTAAATTTTAGCAGGATTTTATTTTCCAATGGAATGGAACTCTTAAACTGAAGATATAAAGATTATTACAATTTTTCTTAAGTCAGTGATTTAGATATGCTATTTTGTTTAATTCTAAAAGGATATGTCACAGCAATTAGAGATTTGCTGTTAATTTATATCATCATTTGATGGACAGGAATTATACTACAATGGTGGCAAATGCATCTTTTTTAATATTTTGTTGAGTCAGTTTAATAATGATAAAGACTTTGTTTTCATGATTCAAATGTGTTAAAATACAGCTTGGAAAATGGAAAGCTTGATTAACACAGATAAAGTCTAATTGAAGAGTCTGATAGTTTGTGCAGACTGTGCACATAGTTATCTGTAATACAGTGGTAAATCAGAAGATTATACTTTTGTTCCTAAATTATAGATACTGAAATGTAATATAGGATGGGCAGACATGTTACTTGGGGATGCAGAAAGTAGAAACTATTTTTCTTGATTGGAGAATTATGCTAGCTGATTCTTCCTAGATGAGCTTTCTGAGCAGTTTTGCTCACAACCTTTACCTCTTCAGAGCACCAAAATGCTTGGAAGAGGCCATCAAGATATTTAAAATCCTACATAATGAATCCTTATTTTGAAAGTGATTTAATACAGTTTCATATGAAGTTGTCTGCCTGCTCCCTACCTGCTCTGGCCTTGCATGGTCCAGAGCCCAAGAACATAAATTAGACAGAGTCAATATTACCTTTCAGCTTAATCTCTACGTTTGAGATATATTGATGGCTCTTTTCCACCACTAGCCAAGATCAGTATCTGGAGAAACATATCAAGGATGTTCAGGTATCCATGTGTTTATCATTCTTTCTGAAGAGTGTTTAAAAATTTGAGATCCCACCATGGCAGAACTGAGGAGCGAGTCATAGGGTGGATGTTGGGAAGATTTTCTTACAGGGAGCACTGAAAACTTTATTTATTTATTAATTTATTTATTTATTTATTGTGCTTATAACCTGTATCCAGGACCTGAACTTCAGAAAATTTATGCCACGCCAGATACTTTGGAAACCTGTAAGCTGATTGTACTGCTATGGTGAAATGGAGTTATGGAGTGGAAAATCTGGCCCTCCACTATGTAGCAGCAAGATGTATTGATACAAATATTCAGGGGAAGGGTCTGATAAATGTGTCAGGCTCATAGCTTTTATTCCTTGTAAGTCAGTTTTTCGGTGGGGAGGGAAAACAGGCATCTCGTACACTGCTGAATAGTTCCCCCCAGGTGACACCATGAACAGCTTCTGAAACTGCTGAGGAGTAGATAGAAAAGCTGTATGTTCACAAATAACAGCTGGAAGGCTACCAGGCCATTATATGTTTAATTAAAAATACAAAGGGGTAATAAGCTGGTTAAATTAATCACTGAAACCTAACTGATGAAAGGAAGGCTATGCAAGTGACTTCTGACCCTAGTTGTAAACCTGAAAAATTGGATTTACTCCCTGATATGTTTTAGATTATTCTCTGCAAGACGGGTATACATACATTGGATTCTGAGCTGCCCAGTATTCAAAAAGGGAAGGAAAAACTCTGTAAATGTCTCCATTAACCTTTTTCTTTTAGGGTAAAGGGCACATCTTCATGAATATTTAAATGTAGAATTGCTAAACTGGAAAGCTGTAAAGAGAATATAAAGATCCCTCCCTACTTCCATCCCTCTGAATGAGGTGATGTGAAATATGTGAGACATATACAGGCTTTTTTTCCTTCTCGAAAGGTCTTTAGAGATGCAAATGTGAATAGAATCATGGCCACCTGCTTCTGTGCTTGGGGTTAAAGTATGCAAAAGAGTAAAGTGAAGAAGAAGCGTTACATAAATCTTCTGCTGATTTAAGCATTGTGAAAGAGGAGTTACTGCTTGAGGAGCTACCTTCCATCCTGTGGCTCCCTGCTGAGAGCAGGTGTTTTATGTACACTAGGCTGACAATTGTTGTCTCTCTGAAACATTAACATGCTGCTCATAACCAGCTGTTGAAACACATTGATTGGACCACGTTGGCAATTGGAGAAGAATGGCTGACAGTTTGAAAGTCTTTAAAACCGAGTTTGGACAGTGCAGAAATGTTATGGTCAGCCAGCAGCAGGATGTGTGGGTCCCCCAGGAGTCTTCTCCAACATGCTGAGTTATTCTGTTTGATTGTTTTATGACCCTCTGATACAGGCAAAGAACCAGAATGTCTCAAAGTTACACTAAATGCAGTTCTCTGAAAACTGTCCGCTGAATTTGGGCTGCTTAAGAATGTAACTCTCCTAGTTAACAACACAGTTTAGGTGTTCACAACATGGTACTAATGTTCATTTGCTTGGTTGCTGATAGGCTGGGTGATGTGCCTGTTTTTTGGGGGGCTTTTGTTTGCAGTTTTGTAAAGATGCCTGTGTGCTTTCTTTGCCCCAGGCTCTGCCTTCAGAAAGAGAGGATGTGGCAGAGCCTTCCCTAATGACCACTGGCTGTGGAAAGCTGCCAGAGCTCGTGGCAGTGGGGCTGGGAAGGTGGAGGCTGTGTGAGTCTGAGTGCATCCAGAGCGAGCAGACATGTGGCAGGGCCTGGAGAGAGGGGAAAGGAAAAGATTTGGTTTCAGATAATCGAGGAGAAATGTGTGTGTTGTCTGCAAAATCGGTTTTGTTACCTGGTGTGCAACAAGCCAATAATTACACGCTCGAGAGAGACATTGATTATTTATTTCAGATTTGGGCAAGCCTCAGGTGCTCAGTGGTTCCCCACAAATCAAGCACACCAACAGGACTTCCCACACCGTTATTTATCTACAGAAGGTCAGAGTTGGTAACTTTCCAAGTCCGGCCCCTGTATTATGATTGATTAGTAGTTTCCATACAAGTTATGTAACCACAGCCAAATTCTATACATGCCCAATGGAAGGGGTCTTCACTGGGCAGGGGTCTTTTTGACCTATAGGTGTGATTTTTTAAAAATATTGTAATGAAGATAGTTCAGCTGAAGGACACATGAACCTTAAGTTTTTTAACAGGTTGGTAATGTATACAGAGACATACAAAACCATCTTGATTTACTACATCATTTTGCTTAAGAAGTTTCACGATGTTCTTGACCAAGGGATACTAACTGGTTGTTCCATTGATTGTGTTCTTTCTTGCTAATTAGGAAAGTCTTAATTAGCCAACTTAAAGTAGGTAAAGAACATCCAGACCTAAGATAATTTTTGGCATTTTGCAGCATGTGGAATTTGTCATAATGTAAGAAATCACTGAAAAGCTGCTGAATCTGAGAGTGAGGTTGGACGGAAGAAGCTTTCTTCTAATGACACAGCGATTAAGGGAATTTGTTTTCAAATACTGTAGTTTTACTCAGGTGGCAGACCTCATTAGTTTTAAAAAGCTGTTATCCTCTTTTGTTTTGTTAAAATCTGGTATTTAAAGACTGTGGATTTGGGGATCCCTGAGCTGAGGTCTTGCTGCAGTAATGAGCGTGAGGGAGGGAGGGACTGGACTGAGGCTGTGCCATGCTTTGGTTACAGCTCTGCTGGGGGCTGTCTCGTCACACTCACAGCTCTAGGCTTCAGCATACCCACAGTGATCCCTGAGCTAACGCCAGCTCCGAGTCCCAGGTTAGCCTTAAAAAATCGACAGATAGTCCTCAGATAAAAATGCATTGTGGATTGCAAATGGTCCACTGGGGAAACAAGTCTTCGGCCGAGAGTTGTGCATGGTGAGCTCTTCAAGGTCAACTGCAGAGTGTTGTGGATTGTGAGTTGGTATTGGAGTGGTGATATGTAAATTAATGAGTATTTTCAGGTTACCTTTCAGTAAAGTTTGTGTTTAGTGGTTTTTTTTTTAATTTTTTTTTTTTATTTTTGAGGTACAGTTAAGGAGTCATGACTTCACCTTACTTCAAACGATACTATTCTCTGTCCTGCTGGCTGTGCTAGCTCTGAAGCTTGCTAAGTTGCTGTACTATTTTTAGGTGCAGCATGGTATTACCTACTTGGTTTACTAGGAATAGGAGAGACCAGTTTTTTTTTCAGATAGTAGGCATGTTGCAGCCACAGTGAAGATAGGTTTTTTTAGACATGTGAAATGGATACAAAAATGCTCAAGGTCAATCCTTACTGCACATGCCATGAAAATGAGTAGCTGCTTTGCACCAGCTCTGATTCCAGCTGTCTTTTACCTGGCAGGCAGATGTTGGGGTTACTTTTTTCTTGATATGATCAAAGAGGAAAGTAAATTTCTATTTGGATGACCTTTGCCTGGTTGCAGGTACACAGACACATCATAAATGCTTAATGCCTTGCAGCTTGCATGCCCTGCTCCCGTGTAGAAGATGTGTAGAACAAAAGACAATGTCAATAAATATTCTATACTAATAGAAGATCTCAGCGTGGGTGTGTTTATTGCTAAATGTTTCAAGCTAGGATGGTATAACATGATTCCTCTTATCCTCAGAGTGGTCTGAATGGAAAAATAAAGTCATTTAATTGATTGAATTTAGTTCCTCTTGCCTGAAACAATACAAATGTTTGAAAGCATCCTATCTAGGTAGCCACTGACAGAGTGAAGTTGTGGTTTGAAAGAGTTTAGTGTTACATTTTGGCTATGTTGGATTTGCTTGTATAGAAGGAATTCTTTTGGAATAGAGTAGGTGATGATAGTCTTTGGGACTCAGCTTTTGCATTTTCTCTTGTAGAAAGTTAAATCTCATTTTTCAACAAGATGCCTTCATTGTTACAGGTGATCCTTCTACTCATGACACCTTTTGTGCTACCTGATGTCAGTCTGATTTAGCTCGTGAGTTTCGATGGTATCAGAAGATAATCTCTGCCGCAGTAGTACGTCTTTAATGCTGCACAAGTGAACATTTGCCATGTATGGTTTTGCTGCTCAGCCTCTCAGTCTGTCTGTGTTCAAACTAGCTGTAAAAAGCAGCTTTGGATGGTTTTTAAGCATGCATGTTAAAGGAACTTTCCTGTCTTAGCAAGGAGCCACTCTGGCGGTTACAGTCGTGTTGTCTGAGACTTCTGCTGTTGGGACCAAAGCCCCTTCACAGTGGGTGGCTCCAGTGAACTGGTGGGTGCTTTGCTTGACTCCTTACACACACCAGACTCACACAAGGCTTACCTACTGGCTTGACCTCAGGTTTCCCATAGCAGTGTCCCAGGCATCTGATCCTTAAAATGATTTAATCATGTTGCAACAACACAACAACAGATCAAATTGGGTTCTCCGAGAAGAGACCTCGAACAAAAGAAATGCTGGGGGGTTTATACCCTCACAGTCCGAGTGTGTGAAAGTCTGGGGCCATCAGCTCCTGCTGTGTCTCTG
>VYXB01003179.1:35392-88235 GCA_013397135.1 Pachyramphus minor | reverse complement strand
TCCTAGAAGGATGAAGCCCATCTCATTTGAGGAGAGTAGATACCATGGAGTTTGCACCATGGTCAAAAAACCCAAAATTTTGATGGTGACACCAATCCTTTAGCCACCTTTGCTTTCCAGCAAGGCACTATCGTTAGGCATGCAAAGGGTTTAGAAAACAAGGTATTTGTGATTTACCCAAGAAGTATGAAGTAGCAAGACAAGTTGCTTGACAGTAATGGGTAAACATCCACTTAAAATGCATGCAGACACGAAAAAATCAGGAGTGGATTTGGGAACAAATAATAGAATGAGGGAGATAACTATTTCTTGCAGGTTTATTGTCTTGCTAAAAAGACTTCATTTTTGACATCATGGTTAAAAAGCACAGCAAGCGTGTAACATAGTTCGGGAGAAACTTAGTTCATTGCCTGTTGTATCTAGAAATAACAGTTTGTTATAATAATAAATGTAGTTAAAATAAGTACTGTGCAATAGAAGCACTAATCTTGTTTTGCCTTTTGCATTATGTTTACACCGACTTCAAGGAATAATAGCAAAGATTTAAAAAAAAATAATAAAAAAACCCTGGCAGCAATTATTCAGCTAGTTCCCCCTTATACTGAAACCAAGTGCTTAGAAGGCACAAGTGAAATAAATGGTAGCTATTACTCAGTTTTTAAAAATTTTTCCTCTTTATTCAAACAAAACAAACAAGAAATTTTCTTGTCATTGAACCATGCATTTGGAGACAAATCTGAAAGCCTGAGATGGGTTGGTGTTCTGATGACAGTTGTGTATGTGTGTGTGGGGTCAGGCTCTGATGGGTTCAGGACAAGGATCAAGAAGTTTCAAATGTATGTGCTTAAGGCACATGCATGGCATTGCATGTATTTTATGCACCGGTGACCTTAAAGCAGAGTTATTCCACTCTATGACCCCAGAGCAGGAGTTACCATGTTTTGGGAAGTCTGAGTTTACTCCATGAAGGCACAAAGTCATCATCTGCTGCTGGGCAGATTCTGTGTGTTGCTGGGCAGGCATGTGCTTGGTGGCCTTGAGGTCCAGTCCCCCAGTTTTGGCAGCTTTCAAAAGGTGGAAGGCAGTTGTATGTGGAAGCCATGAATCAGAAAGAAATGTTGAGCTGAATAAAATATTTCCATTTGACATTGAGGGGTTGATCTTTATAAAAAGAAATGGAGAGACTATTGAAATGTTATGTCAATTTGAATTGAGCAGAATGAGATTAATTTGGATATTCCTGAATTTTAAATACACTGCTTCAGATGCCTTTTCTTAAAACACTGCATCTTTCTGAAATTAAGCTAATTTTTTTTGTTTTGACATTGCTGAAACCTTTCTTCCCCAAACAATTTTTGAATAATTGTTCCCAACTGTGAAGTAGGAACTTCTGTGGTTATCAGTGAGAAGCTACTGTCTTGGAAGCTGTGCTGATTGCATAGAAAATGCAGTCATAGAGACAGATTGACTAAAACAATATTCTGGATGAAGTCTCCAATTATGTGAAACTCTTAACTATGACTTTGAATTAAGTAGTGACTGTTCTAATAAATTATCAGTGTTCAGTCTCACATAAGCAGAAGACCCGCTGTGTTGAGGTGTTTTGTGGCAGGTTAGTCAGCCTGTTCACCAAGAAAGGTACATCAGTGTTTTTCTGCTCACCTATTTCTAGAGCTCTGTGCTCTGAATGTTAACTAAGTTGTTGAGCGAAAGACAGTTTTATTAAGAAAAGTTACCCTTGAATAGGACCCTGCTTTTCAGTCTGTTCCTGTGATACTGACAGGTTGTTTATCTGTTCTCAAGTAAATCACAGTCTTGTCCATTCCAAAACTGACAGCAAGATTTGCTGCTCCAGATGTTCTCGTTTGCTGGAATCTACTGATTTAAAGCATTTGATTGACTCTCACAGGTTTTTACGCTGGTTGCTTGTTGTAAAATAAGTTCTTTTGGGTTGCTTTCTTCTGACATAGCAGTTTGGGAGTTTGCTTCAGAGGTGCATTATGTTGTTTTATGCTTTTTGAAGCATTATAAGCTACTTAATAAAAACACAATAATTTTATTTTTGATGGGCTGCGTCTGTTCTCTGGTATGATTTTCAAAATTCATCTATGAAAACTAGAATATATGGTTTCTGTGTCCCACTGTCATTCAATAAAGTATGCAAAGGCCTTTTCATCTTATTGAGCTATAAATTATCTGTAATAATTACATATAGCATGCTGATATGAAGAGGAAACAGTGTGGGAAGGTTTTGTCTCTTTTTGCATAGTACTGGAATTTTCTATGAAGACAATCAGAATGGTCATGAAAAAGATTCCTGGCCTTTAACACCTATGATAACCATTTTAAGAAATATGATTTTGCAATGTTTTCCTTAAGGCTACCTGGGACACCAAAAACTTCCCCAAATCCCTCACTCATTCAGAGAGTAAGTTACTTAATTTTGTGTGGTCACAACTGGGTTTGAATGCTGTATTTAATTTTGTTTTGGGGTTTTTTTTGGACTGTGGTTTTATCCCTTTTTCAGTCCTCATTTGGTGGGGTGATGTTCACAGAATTTCTTTAGTCTGGCTTCTCAAAGCAAAAAGTCACTAAAATATTTGTATGTTACTTGCATAAAGCAAGCTCTTACAAAACCAGGAATTATTTTCAAAATACATAGTACAGTATTTTAATTCTATGGAAAAAATGATGTTACATAGAAATATATTATTTAGAAAAAAGTCTTAGAATATAAATATTAGTGTCAGGTTTACATGCTGGTTTGACAGTATGGATACAGAAGAGGAAGTAAGAAAACCTAATGATTTTTCCAGGTTATCCCATAAGCCCTTTCCCTTCTATCCTGTGTAGTTTCTGGAGCAGCATTCAGTTTGGAATGTAATGCACTGTTCAGAACAAGCCCTTCTGCAGCATGTTATTAGAAAAGTTGTGCCTAAAGCATAGAAAAACATAGAGTTCTGAGAAATTTAATTTTCAAGGGAAAAAAGTCAGAAACCCTTTCTCCTGCTGTTCCCTTCTTCCCCTCCTCTGTCTGTGAAAGGCAACTCAACTGCAGAAATTTCCTCCCGTGGTTAGAACAAATGTTCAAATTGTTCGCTATCACTGAAATGGATGCCTTTATATTTTTGTTGCTGGAGTTTCCCTGTCAGGTTCAAGGTGGTGTAGTTGACCCCTCGTAATAATACTAATAATGCAGCAAGTTTCACAACAGTGAAGTGGCAATCTCAAAGGGCAGGTTACTGGCCTCACATCCAGAATCACTGTCTGTTTTTGTAAAAGACCTGAATAGAAGCTCTCAGGCAGCCGACTGATGATACAGTCACTCTTTGAAAGACAGTGCTCTTTCTGAAATCTAATCTACTGACCCGCTTTCCCACTGTTTCTTTTTTGTTGAACTAAATTAACATTCAAGAAAGCAATACCGTTATTTTTGGTGTGGCACTTGCACTTTCGAAGTACTGTGCAGGGTCTTGAATGTTCACAGAGGTCAGTAAACAAATGTTGCTGCTGTTCTCGTGATGGCCTGGATTTGGGGAATTGATAGACTTGTCTGCTAGCTGAAAACACAAGTCTGGGTCAGCAAGCAGTGAAGGTAAGTCTGTGGTAGAATAGTTTTCAGGTATGTATTGGGGAAGTGGTCTCTTTGGATCTTGCTGTTATAAAAGAAACCATTAGTATCTTGCCTAGCACTACATAATTTTTTTATAGAGTCATAGAATGGTTTGGATTCTAAAGGACCTTAAAGATGATCTCGTGCCACCGCTCCTGCTATGGACAGTGATATATTCCACTAGACCAGGTTGCTCAGCGTCCCATCCAGCCTGGCTTTGAACACTTCCAGGGATGGGGCATCCACAGCTTTGCTGCGTAACCTGTTCCAGGGCCTCACAACCTTCATAGGGAAGAACTTCCTCCTAATTTCTAATTTAAACCTTCTCTCTTCCCATTTTTAAGCCATAGCCCTTTTTCTGTCACTACATGTCCTTGTAAAAAGTCCCTTTCCAACTTTCTAACAGGCCCCCCCTTAGGTATTCAAAGACTGCTGGAATGTCTCCCCAGAGCCTTCTCTTCCCAAGGATGACCAAGCTCAACTCTCTCAGCTTATCTCCATAGGAGAGGTGTTGCAGCCCTCTGAGCATCTCTGTGGCCTCCTCTGAACCCTCCAACACTTCCATGTCCTCCTTATATTGGGGCCCCAGAGCTGGACACAGCACTGCAGGTGGGATCTCACCAGAGGGACAGAATCACCTCCCTCACCCTGCTGGTCACGCTGCTTTTGACGCTACTCAGGACATGGTTGGCTTTCTGGGCTGCCAGTGCACATTGCTGGGTTGAGTTGAGCTTCTCCTCCACCAACACACCCAAATCCTCCTACTGAAGGCTGCCCTCAATGCACTCTTTGCCCAGAGAGAATGTGTTTGTTTTTGGAATTGTCCCGACCCACGTGCAGGATCTTGCACTTGGCATTGTTGAACTTCATGATGTCCTCGGGTGCCCACATCTCATTCCACCTCTGGCAGGCACCACTCATCAAAATTGCCAAACTTTTCAGAGAAAATTATGAAAATGTTAATTGGGTTGGGGTCATAGTTATGTCAGCATTTATAGATTAGGTATCAGATGTTCAGCGCAATGGGTCTGACTGGGGCCTCAGGCAGATTGCGACTCCCTGACTTTACTTGGCACCAGTATTTGTTCCCCGCTTTGGAATCCACCCTGTCCACTACACACCGAAGATACCCATTAACCTTCTAGAAGCTGAATCTTGATTTGTGTGGTTGTCTTCTCACTGCACTTGGAAACTGCTCTTAAGACAACCTGAACGGATCACACTGTGCTTGTGTTAACTCAGGAGGCACAAAGTATTTTTGTGCTGCTCTTTCCTTCCCTGAGATCCTTTATGTCAAGTGCATATAAGGCAGGGCAGGGCTTGGCTCCTGATGATAAATAGGACTTTTTTGTTTGAACTGCAGTCAATAGCACCTCCCTTAGCAGAACTGTGAAGGGAACTGTCGGTGAGTTCAGGGGGCCTTGAAATGCAGAAACATTTGTTTCAAGTCCCTCAGAGGGCTGTTGGCCAAGTTCAGCAGCAGGTAATCTATGCACCAGTGGGTATTGCCTGCCTCAGAGAGCATTTCTTTGCTCTGCAGGACAAGTCAACAGAAGACTAGAACAGTATTAAATCAATCCAGCAAAACAAAAAGGGAGCAATTCCACATCAGTTGACTGACAGTCACACAAGTTTTGACTCAAACCCCATTAACTCAGGAGAAAGCTTTCAATCACATTCATTCTGGCTTTAGATAAGTCCACAGAGAGATAACTAGTGCACTATTGCCACAGGGAAGCTCTGTTTTTAATAATACTAAAGAGGATGATTCTTTTGTATTGTCAGAGAATGCTGTACTAAAATAGACAACGTAGCTTCTCAATGCATCCCCTGAAGCCTGGTGAGTATTTAATTGCTCTTTTGGAAAAGGGAAGCTGAGGCACAGAGAGTTGGAATGTTTTGCCCAAGCTCATGCTGAGACAGTGGCAACATTGGAGAGTCTAGTAAAGAGAAATATTAGGTATGGGAAAAACACAGACTTGTAACAACAAGAATTCAGTGAACAGTGAGGTTTATTTTTATAGATATTGACATTTTCACAAGTAACAATAGCAGTTCATTGAAGCACTGTGTGCATGGGACCTGAGTAACCACATGGTCCTCATATTATAAATCTTCTCCTTCTTCTTTCCGTGCAGTTTTTTAACATCCTTTGTTTGGAGTTGAATTATTCTCCAGTCCTCTAATTTTAAATGCCATGTTACATTCGTTTGTTCCTGACTTCACCCTCATTTTCTGGGTTTACTGGGTTTAACTGCAACATTTTTACACTCCTTCCTTTAAAAAAATGCCATTAGAAAACTGCATATTATTTGCTCCTAAGTGCTTTCAATCTGAAGGAAAAAAATGTACTAAAAATGTAATATTTATGGTGATTTAAATTCCTCACTGGTAAATAGTTTAATTAAACATCTTTGTGCTTTCCTGTGCTCTAGGCATGGAAGTGTTGCTAATTTGTCCAGAGCAGTTGGTAATCCTTTCAAGTCCTTTTGACACATTGATTTTCTGTAACTTTATTAATACTAAAATTAATTAAACAGCTGACCGCAAATCATGCTGATGGTTGTGTTTCCTGACTTAGGCATAATTAGCATTTTCACATGATTTCTTAGCTGCAGCCTTTTGTGCTGGTGTATATGCTATCACAAATATTTAGTATTTTAAATTCTTTTGCCTGTGCACGTTCATGCTTGTGCATAAACTCAAGCAGTAAGTTTAGGCTTTAAAATAACAGCATTGATTTAATACTGGTTCAAGATCCATGAATGAAGCTGCCCATCTAAAGAACCAGCAAGGACAAGCACCTGGTCAGCATTTCTCCTTAGCTCTCTTATTGCACGAGTTCTTCTTGATACAAAAAGGACTAAATCCATTTTTATGGCCCAAGAATTCTTGATTCCTAAATCTAACAAATACTAGAAACATGGAAGGTGAGGGGATGGAAAGAGAGAACCACCACACTGATTTCTTAGTGGGAACCTGCTGTCTCAAAAACATGCAGCAGCTGCAGGATCAGTGTTGGTGGCTGGGAGCAAAAAGCTCTCATGTTTTAATGATTTTTGGAGCTCCAGCAGCCAGGGTTTGTCATCTTCTTTGTCCAAACAAGTTAAAAATTTCCCAGTCTGTATTCTGTTTTTAGCAACCATTTGTAACAAACTCTTTGTTCTTCAGACATGGAATTGAACTCTCCTACTAAATCAGGGAAGTAGCTAAATCACAAGGAAGGGCATCAGGCTCGCCGTTCCCCCTCAAGGCAGGATCCTGAAACATCCTTTGTCTTAACTGTTCTTAAAAAAACCCTAAAGAACCTCAGTGAGGGAAATACCTGAATCCCCTCTTTTTGTGTGTGTGTCCCTTACTCAGACATTTAGAAAGGTTTGCTTAATGGCTCCCTTAAATCTCCCTTGCCACAATTTAGCCTGCCACCTCTTGTCATATTCTCAGTGAACATGGAGAATACTTTGACATTTCTATTTGCAGTGCCTTTTAATATTTGAAATATCTTCTTTTCATGAATATGCTTTATTCTCATCTGAAACCCAAACTCCTATTTTTAGTTTTATGGCTGAACAGTACAACAGTGCTCTAAGTGAGTTTTCCTCATAACTTCACGTTTTCTCTTCAGAAAATTCTGGGTCTTTGACCCCAGACTTTTGGTGTCTTAAGGAAGTTTTTTTCATGTTGAGCTGTGAGGTTGTTGTTTTGTGTCCAGGAAGATGCTTTAGAGCATGGTCCCAGGTAAGAGGAGGTGCAATGTGTGTGAGGTTGGTGAGTCAGACAGATGGATGTGGGCTAAACCTCTGTCGTGGGTTTAATCGGGACCAGTTTTTCCAAACTCCTCCCCCCCACAATTGCTGCAAATTGAGAGAGGTTTTATACAGACAAAAGAAAGGCTTGATGTGAGGGAATAATATTAAGATTTATTACTAGTAAGATAAAGACTAAAGGTTAATATATATACAACGATTCTAATTAACCTTGCTTATGAAGAAAATGTTAGGTATTTACAAAATCTTCTCTCTCCCCCCTGTATCAGTCCAGGAGGAGAAAGTTTCTTCTTTCTGAAGCAATTCTGCAGCACTGTAAAGTTTCTCTTCTATTATCTTTAAGATGACAGCTTCAGTGTGTCATAGCTGGAGATTTCCTTCTTTATCTCTCTCTCTCTCTCTCCCTCCTGCATGATGACCTCAGGGTTGGGCCTGTCCCTCCTCCATTCCAGCCAGGACCGGAGGCCACCTGAACTCCATGAGGTCTTCCATGGACTGCAAGGGGATACTTGTTACACTATGATCTGCACCATAATTACAGGGTTCTTTCCCCTTNTGATCTGCACCATAATTACAGGGTTCTTTCCCCTTTTCTTGTGGGATCCCTTCTATGGGTTGCAGGCGGACAGCCTGTGTTACCATAGTCTTCTCCACAGGCTACAAGGAATGGCTTTTGAGTCCTTTCCCCTGTTCCTGTGGGGTCCCTTCCCACGAGATAGTCTTAATGGACCTCTCCCCGTGGGTCACCCAGGACAACAGCTCTTCCATTTTCTCTTGTCCTTTAGGGTCACAAATGAACTGCACCAGCATGGTTCCCTCACTGGGACTACAAGTCCTACTCGAGACAACCTGCTCCAGCATAGGTTTCTCTCTCCATGGGCCACAGGTCTCTAGCAGGACTCTGCTCCATCTCAGGCCTCTCACGAGGGGCCACAGCCTCCATATGCACTCATCTGCTCTGGCACAAGCTCCCTCATGAGCTGCAGTGGGGTCTCTGCACTGCAGAAGCACCACTGGGAGTCGAACCCAGGATCTCCTGTTTATCACTAATCTTCTACAGGTGGCAGAGTTTTCAACTTTCAGTCTTCCCCTGCTGGAGAGGGGGGGGCGACCTCCCCCACACCTCTCCGCTCTCTCCTGCTAGACTGACCTTGGAGTGGTTTATTATCTCAAGTCCTCCTCTGCTCTCCACCGAGCTGGAATTCCTTCTACAGCCTGTTTCAGGTGGGCAGTTTCTCTCTGGCATTTCTTCTCCACTCAGTTACATGTCCTGGCCAGGGAGACTTCAGTGCCATGCCTGTCCCTGGCCCAGGGCTGGGGAAAAGGGGCCTGGCCCCCGACTCGGGGAGGCCTGCTGCCTCCCCCTACATGGCTTCTTAATTTCTTCTGCACAGTCCACCTTCTCTTCCGTTTTCCTAAATATGTCATTAGCAGAAGTGTTACTAAAACTTTTGATTGGCTTTGCTCCAGAAAACCACCTGGGCCTGACTATTTCAGCCCGGGGGGGATGGTAAACCCACGACAGCCTTTCATACTGATTCTCAGAGTCCCAGGTTGTGGTAATGTCTGCTTCCAAAGGCTGGTTAGCCAGGCCCAATGCTGACCACACTGGACAGGGGTTCTCTCTTTGCTCTGCTGTGTCCTCTTTTTCTGTCCAAACACACTGTTGAGCTAGACAAAGAGATGTCAGGTGGATGACTAATGGCCAGGTACAGAATCTCTAGAGAGTTTGCTTTTGGTGCTTGAACAGATTCTGTGGCTTGTCTGATTTGGGTAATAATGAGCATATTACTGCTGGAAAATGTTGGGAAAAAAGGCTCCACCATGCCTGTGTATATCTTGCAGTGTGTGTATCTGCAAATACTGTGCAGAGTGTGGCACACACACGCCCCACATTTCTTCCACACACAGAGAGGGAGGAGCCCATTCACATTGGAACATGGGGGTGTCAAATTCCTCCCACTTCAGTTTAGAAAGTGGTGGAGATGATCAGGGATGCAATCACTGGACCTCTTGAAAGGCCAAGAGCTTGCAGTATATTTATTTGGATTTGACAAGTGTATGACTCGTGAAAGGCAGTGTGTCATAGTGGATGAAAATAGTCTGGCAAGTCAGAAGTGACACATCTGTGAAATGTGCAGCACATTGCTGCTCTGCCATTATATCTCTGTATTTGCTGCTTGGATTTACTTCAGAAACAAAGGAATTCTGTAAAGCTTTTTAAGCCGAACAGAAAATTTTCCTTAAACTTCATGGTGCTTATGTCTGATGGGCTTTTTTGAAAGCGAGGAATATATGTGACAAAGGTCTCGGTTGTATTTTTTTCCTTTCTTTCAATCTAAATGTGCATTTTGTACACAATGAGACTTCTCGTTTTGTTGTGATCTCATTTTCATACCTGTGCTGAATATTTCATAGTTGTGTGCATATTGATTGGGAGAAAGCTAATATTTTATTAACAGCTATTGATTCTCTAGTGTCTATTACTGTATACAAGTGATCAAAAATCACCTTCTGAGCAGCCTTAGAAACTGAAAAGACCTTAGGACCCTGGTTCAATGATGGGCATCTGTGATTTGTTTGAAGTGGCTGGGGTTTGGTGCAAGCCCTGTTTAGACATGCATTGTAGATCGTCCAACTCTTGCTTTGCTGGCTCTGCATCTTCCCAGATAACTTAAAAAGTGCTTTTTTCAGCAGAAATGTGTGTGTTAAGGGGCAAAGTTTCTAGCTCTGAAGGTGTGCAATGTGATTTGTTCCTTTGGATAGTTTCATTCTGGTCTTGGAGGACCTTTATGTTCTATCTATGAGCAAGAACATTGAAGTAATATTGCAGGTGAATGCTAGTGTGTCTGATAACCTAGATAATCCTCAATTCCTAAATTTATTTCTGGATTTGCAAACATAAGTGAATAACCATAAATCTCATATAGTGTTGGCTTTCTGAAATGTTTGTGAAATAATTTTAAAGGATGTAGAGGAGCTGACACTGGGAAGCAGACTTGCCTGGTCCTTAAGAAATATAGCCTTTGGGAATAGCACAGGGATGGGGAGAAAGGGAGGTGCTTTGATCTATCGCTTTGTAGTTAATATTTTCATGCTTTCTACTGTAGGCTTTTTGCCTCCCAGTATGAAGCTTCCTATTTAGTTACATGATTGTGTGTAATAATCGCTCAAACTGGGGATTTTCATGACTCTCACAGAAATAGCTCTTATTCTTCATTGTCAGAGAAGTGGGACAGAGCTGGGCAGATGAATGACACAGCCTTGCTAATTGTGTTCCCATTAGAATTGTCTATTGCGATTTCTATGCGCTTAGGTATTTTTTTTTCTTTTCAGTGTTTACAAATAGGGTTCATTTTTAGAAAATATAGTTCATGCTGCTAGACTGAGATAATCAGGTGTTTTGGGGAAGGTTTTCCTGGTATGCCATATGATAGCAGAAGAGCTGCCAAGCAAAGGATAAGGATGTCTACGGAGAGGGAGATTAATGGCCTGAAAAGGAAAAATGTATTTTTCCTATTTATTTATGAACAAGAAAAGTTTCCATGTTTTCAGGATCCTAGGGATTTGGTTTAGTCTCCTTTGTGCTTCTCGTAACGTAGGGTTCTATTTCACAAAATTTAGTGTATAGAATTTTTCATCGTGCTGAACTATCTACCAACATTTGTCCTTTATGCTAGTTTTTGGCTTGCTTGGTTGTTGTTGGCTTTTTTTCTGTCAAAGTAGCACAAATGTTGAAAGTGGTATTCTGTGGAACATCTGACATAGCAAATTCTTCTTCAAGCAGTAAATAAAGAATGTGCATGTTTAGGCACATGTGCTGCACAAAGGGGCACAGGAGCCCTCTGACCTTTGGAGACTTGCTTTCAGATGCATTCCTCACTGTCTCTCCAATTCTGAACTGCGTCCTGTGTTATAACTAGGCCACAAATGTGGCTTTGCTATAAAGCAAAGACATTCCAAGTGTAATCTCATTCCACCACCACATAAAAAGTTACTTTTTTGAAGTGCCAGTACTGTCTGCTCAGTACAAAGCTCTGCTCTTGTACTTCACTCTGCATGCTTTTAAGAGTCCTACAAACCCTATGATGCATTATGCAAAATCGTCAATTTTAAGTGATTTTTAAATAGAAAAAGGTAAATAGTATCTTTCCTGTCTGGGTGAGTTTCATAATAGAATGGGGGACAGCACTCCTTGCCCTCTGCATGATCAGGACTCTTTCAGCTTTGGGAACAAGAACTTGCCCATGCAGGGTACTGCAGTGGAGACCCCTTGCAGACTTCCTGTGGCCTGATGGGGCAGGGAGCTGTGTGCTGCCTGGCACCCCCGTGGGATCCCTCTGTGAGCAGCAGGGTGCTGGACCTGCTCCGGGGTGCTTGGATGGCTCATGGGGTGTGTCAGAGCTCCAGCAGCAGCACAGGGAGCCTCACATTTCCGAGATTGTGATGAAATCCAGGACAAAAGGACATTTATGATCCGAACTGGGCTGGTGTGTGCCTTTTGAGGAGCATGGCACTGTGCTGTAGATGTCAATAGATGCAGTGTTTGCCTCCATGCCATGGCCCCGTCCAGCTTGAGGTGCTGCGTTAGGCATGGAGGTTCATCTTTTCTCTAGAAACCAGGGCAGTTACATGTATTAAACCTGCATTCAGTTCTCTGTTTCTCTGCCTGGCATGTTAAATCTCTTACTACAATCTTTTGACTGATTCACTCCACACTTAGGAAACTAGATTTATTCCACTCCTTGGTGAAAGTTCAAAATCCACAGTCCAAGTGACTTTTCTCTCCACAGGTCTGGGCTCTCTAACTGTTGCAAGCTGAAGATGTATATGGCATCTGAGAATTTAGGTTCCTTTGCATTTTTTTCTTATTGCTGCTGTTAGAATTGAACAATTGAAGGGGATACTTCCAGGGATGGGGCATCCACAACTTGTCTGGGAAACCTGTGCCAGTGCCTCACCACCCTCACAGTAAAGAATTTCTTACTAATATCTAATCTGAACCTTCCCTTTGTCAGCATGAAGCCAATCGCCCTTGTCCTGTCTCTCCAGGCCCTTGTCAAAAGTCCTTTTCCAACTCTTGTGTAGCCCCTTTAGGTACTGGAAGGGGCTCTGAGGTCTCCCTGGAGCCTTCCCTTCTCCAGGATTAACAACCTCAATTCTCTCAGCCTGTCTTTGTAGGAGAGGTGCTGCAGCCCTCTGAGCATCTTTTTACTCAATGCCTCCTGATAAAGAAAAATGCATTGCAGTGTATCCACCCTTTTGCTTTCAGTGATGTCTGTATCTGCATGATTCCTAGGTACCACACTGCCTGCCCTTTTTATGTTAGTCAGGAATCAGCAGGAACAAGAGTATGGAGTGCAAGGTTCAGTCTCCTCCAGTGGGACCTCTGTCTGAGTGAATTTGAGTCGTCATCTACTGCTGCACAGACTGGCTTAGCTGGGCTCAGATGAAGGCAAGAAGGCCAACTTCCCATTCTTCTTCCTTCCCACAACCAAACTGAGTGCAAACTTGGTCTTCTATCAGCTGAACTCATGAAGAACAAATAATTAAAGTGGTGTAAGCTGGAAGGCCCATTGTGGTAGACAGCAATCCTGGATACACTCTACCCGACTCTTCAGAGAGCAGTCTAAAGTCCATGATATTTTTTTCCCCTAAGATAAAATGAATTGCCTTTTTATTAGAACCTGGCATCTCGACCTGCAGTTGACCCAGTACTTATTCTCTGTCAGCAAAGTTGGTTGTTTCAGAGAAAACATAGGCATCCCTGCAACTATGATATATCATAGAAGGAATCCCTTTCCTTGGTTCCATCTAATGATCACTTTGTGCCTTGAACCATAAGAATCAATAATTTCATAATTAAATTCTAGCTAGCAGGACCATTCATGTTCATTAAGGAGCTACTATTTTGAATATTATTGGACTTAAACTCAATACCGTCTAAAGTATTTTATCATTTAGATCCATTCTGTAAAATGACTGTTTACATCTGTCCACCTGGATTTTTTCCCCCCTTTAATTTCACCAAGCAAAAGAGCCTTTTTATTAATACTGGGTGAGACAGTATTCTACATTCTGTTACTCATTTTACATACCTTTGTCGTAGCTGCTATTAATTTCCTCGTAAGTACTGAATAATCATAATCTTTAACATCTTTTTATTCAGTTCTAAAGAAAACAAATGGGACCTTCCAAGGAAGAAAGTTAAGTAGATACATGAATATTATAGTGATCTTGGAAAAATAATCATTTTTATCACTTTCATGCTCTACAAAGAGGAGGATAATTGCTGCTATCTGTTTAAATCCCTCAAATGCTATTTGTTGGTGTAATTTCAATTGGCCACAATATATTCTTTTCAATGTCCTTACTTTTTAAGCTCTAATATGAAAATGTGATTACTTTAGACATGACAAAAGTAAAATTGTGTCTGGAAAAGCTGTCAGGTTATTATGAAATATCTAATCTAATTAGATTAAGTGAACCTAATGTGATTTAAACCAATCTGTTAGATGCAACATGGAATCTTAGAATGGTTTGAGTTGGAAGGGGCCTTAAATATCATCCAGTTCCAACCCCCCTGCCATGGGCAGGGACATGTTCTACTAGAGGAGGTCAACCTGGCCTTGGACACTTCCTGGGATGGGGCAGCCACAGCTTCTCTGGGCAACCTGTGCCAGTGTTCCTAATATCTAATCTAAATCTACCCTCAGTTAAAGGACAATAACAGACAAAGGATATTTAACAACAACTACAATAACTAGAGTCTTAAGATATTTCCATCTGAATACTTCAGGATACTTCAAGGGCAGGAGAGTTTAGACTCAGTGAAATATCTATTTCAGAAATTATATAATGATATCTCCATTTTTTTCTGTAGTTTCTTGACATTTATGAATTGGAGCAGACAATGATGCTCCTGATTCTCCTCCACTTTTTAAACGCTGTCTCACCTTTTATAATAACTGGAAAGATGTGAAAAACTTTGTAAGAATTCCAATTTTTTTTGGAGAGACACATTATTGCTTTTTTTTTGTTTATTTGTTTTCATTTATCATAGGAAGTATACACTCACATTTGGCTTTAATGAAACTATTGTTAAATATTACGTTCTACTTAACCTCAAATTTCATTTGAGTTTATTCTTTCTGAGTCCTGGTATTAACTATATTTTTTTTTTCAGACCTGAATTACATTTGTTACTCAATAATGGGGTTTTTCTATTTGCTTATTTTTCTCCCAGGGAATCTAAAGCTATTAGCATGCTATTATATTGTATTCCATGTCTTTGTCTTCCTGTATCTTTTCTTACTGGCAAGTGAATTAGTTGGTATCTTATGCCCCTGCTGGCTTCTCATTCCGTGTACAGTTGATAGAAATGTGTTAGAAAGTTTCTTTCTTTATACATGTAGTTCAAGACCACCCCATTATCTTTTTTCTATTTTAGTCATCTTTTAGTCCTGTTTTATTTTTATGTCTGGCCCAATGGTTATCATACCAGTATTGACCTAAGATGTGGTGATCCCTTCCAGCCTACACAGTAAACGAGAAAGGCCTGTCCAAGGTTCAGGAAGTAAACCTGCTGTACTTAATTAACTATCTTTTGACAGCATATTATTATTATTATTATTATTATTATTATTATTATTATTATTAAACCTACATTGTGCCTTTTCGAGCAAGAAATGGCACCCAGTGAGCATCACAGAATAATAAGTCTTTCTTTTTGAAAGGGTTTTGAAAGTCTTGAAACACATTGTCACAGGCAGTAATAATGCCAAGTACATATTTCAAAGAGAATAAGCCTAAACTGTGACTCTTCCCCATGAATCTTCCCCAAAACATGAATGAAAAAGAGGATCATGAGCTAAAATTGCCACTGTTCTTTGTGTTAGAAAGAAAAGATGGAAATTATTTTGGGTCTAAACTAACCACTGATTCACCCAGTCCAAATGTGCCGCTTCCCCGTGGGGGTTGGTGAAGTTTCAGAGGAACACTGAAGTTTAGGAGATGCCTTCTGCAGGCTCATCTTAGGCCATTATCTGTCCATGTTAAACATACTCCACTTGTAAGACATATTTTCCCTTTATTGTGCCATGGTTATTTATTCACAGTTTCTGGTGAAAAGGAAAGGAAGGAGCTTCTGAAGCTCCTTGTGTATTCCCTCCTTGTCATTCCCGCAGCAGGGATCTGCTGAGCTGTGCAGGACTTTCCGAACGCCCACGCCGAGACAAAATCCGTGTTGGAATTCTTACATCCAATTATGAATAGGAATAGGAACTATGCATTTTCATTTAGGTCTCTCATAGGGTTCATAACTGTGTTGATGTTTTTCTCTGGTTTGCATGGCTGCTTTCCACAAGCTCCATGGAAATACAGCAGTTTTGCCAGTGTTGGTGTGGGCACTGGTGGCAAGACTTCGTGACAAATCATTCATCTTTCCCAGCATGAATACTTTATAGTATGCCAAACATGTATCAATTAGAAAAGCTCTTTCTGGCTGAAAAAGGTTGCTTTCATCTCACTACAGAAGAGTTAAAAAACCCCAATACTGTATATGTATAATTTTTCAACTATAAGGTTATTCCTGGATGACCTTATCTTGCCTCTTGTTAAATATTTGAAATGTGTGTTTATCCTTCTAATTTTCTAACCTGCATGTGAACCCAGTGAGGTGTGCCCCACAAGATGACTTGCTTGGGCTGTAGCAGCATGAGGTATCCCATTGAAATTCAATTTGAGGTTCCAGGCAATTGTTTTGTTACACTAATTTTATTCACCTGGCATTTTCCTTGTGCTGTCATCTAAGGATGCAGGGTCAAATTAGTATCAAAAGAAATCTTTTATTCTCCTTCCAAATTAAACTGTTAATATTTAACTATTTCAGGTGCTAATAATTTTTAATGTATTAATGGAATGATCTCTTTCTGTGGCATTGAAGTGCTTGTGACTGTTATGCATAAGGATCCTGCTTCAGTTGCTGTAAAATGGAGATTAGATGGAGGGCTCCTAGCTGACATCCATCCCATCTGTATGCATGAGAGCTTGTGGCAGGAGATTTCCTCCAGGGAATTTATCACCGTGATGCTGCAGGCCCTGTCTGTGTTCAGGTTTTCTGAGGAATAGTTAAAATCAAAAGCTCCACAGTCTTCTATGGGGAGAAGTTACTTAATTACTCTAATGCTAATTTAGTGCTGATTTCAGCACTTGTGCAGCATAGCTCAGGAAAGGCATATTCCTCTTTTACCATGACAGTATTTGGTGTTGCTCCCAGAGATTTGTCATATGGCACAGAACTGACACGAGACACCGATTGTTAGTGATTGTAATTGGGTTTGAGCCCCTCTAAATGGAAGATGTTAGAAGGACTGAAATTACAGTCTTTATCAACACTATGTGCAAGCCATACTTACATCACTTCCCTTCCTTCCCCTGCCTGTGGGACTGGGGCAGGCAGGGGAACCAGGAACTTTGTCTTTTCTTCTCTATATAGGGTGTTCTTCTAGGAAATAGTCGATTAAGACACAAAATGCCTTTGCAGGGGTTAGAGAGAATGTAGGAATATTATTTGATGTGTAAAGTATGTCTTTATTTCTTTCTCTGGTGACCAGTGACAGGACCAGAGGGAATGATGTGAAGCTGTCAGGGGAGGTTTAGGTGTTGAAAAAAGGTTTTTGACCCAGAGGGTGGTCAAGCACTGGAACAGGCTCCCCAGGGAAGTGGTCACAGCACCAAGCCTGACAGAGTTCAGGAAGATTTTGGACAATGCTCTCAGGCACATGGTGTGACTCTTGGGGTTGTCCTGTGCGGGGCCAGGAGTTGGACTCAGTGATCCTTGTGAGTCCCTTCTAACTCAGAATATTCTGTGATTCTGTGTTTACTTAATTTGATCTTTTTATTTCTTGAAATTCTGTGGAGCTGATAGTTGAGCATGTACCTCCTGACACCTTCCTCCAAATAATTTTATGATGATTGTCTGTCTGGTGCTTAACCTGTGACGGTAAGTTTACATCTGTCACCTTCCCAGTGGGCTTTTATCAGATTTGTTTCAGCCATTCCTTGTTTGTGATTATCAGCAACCCTTTTCAAAATGTGACTTGATGATTTTTGTACATGCAAATTAGCCCTGAAATGTCAGTGGTGTTCCAGCATGTCATAATGTTTGCCTGTCACTCAATAGTAATAAATGTCAGGTTTTTCTTAGATTACAATCTTTTGTTTCAAATAGTTCAAATATTCCAAATTCAACCTTTTTCCCATTCTTGTCTGTTGATAAAAAATTTCATTGTGTTAGATGAGTTGTTCTCTGACATAACACCTTTCTGACCATTTCTTTATAAAAGAGGTGGAAAGAGTATCTTTGTCACTCAGTCATATAGTAAGTTAATGAGACAGAGGGGTGGAACTCAGATTATGCCAGATGTTCTCACCCCTGGATTGTGCTTTCTCCTCTGAGCATGTTCTGCAGGAAGATCTGTGCTCAGTGTAGCTAAGTGCATCACTGTTCTGAACTGGAATGCTCTATATAATTCTGCTTTACTTCCCTGAAATAAATGCTGGAATTAAAATTTTAAGCGGTACATTAGCATGTGATATGCACAGCCACACATGTTTTGTGGAGGTTATTTCTTCTTAACATGAAATTTTTTTGTTGCAAGTTCACCATTGCTTGATTCTCATTTCTCATATTCTCTCTTGTTTGACTTCTGTCTCTTTCTGAGGAAACATTCTGATCTGCCTCCTGAAGTTTAGTGCTTCCTTCTTAATTTGTGGTCATTTAGCCCCTCTTTCTCTGTCTCACTGGGTGCATATATGTGGATTTGTGTCATCAGTATTAGGGACTCAAGCCCATAATTTCATTGTCCCTTCCTCTGTAAATTGATTTTTGCGGACCTTCCTCACACCAGGTGTTGTGTTTTCTTCCTCATTTATCTCCTGCTTTGCCAAGGGCTGAGTGCAGTATCCTGTGCCTACAGCACAGAGATTTTGGGTAACACTTCTTGAGTCAGTCACTGGGTAACACAGAAAAGGGAGCCCGAAAATGAATGTGACTTCATGCCCTGGGGGTTCCTGCCCTGAAGTGTATTTCTGCAAATGTGTATGCTTTCTGTGGTGTTTGATGATTTTAGGGACTTCATCTTACTGTCTCTTTACCCCCAAAATTATGTTGTAAGGTTCTTACGTCATCATCGGTTTTCTTGGAAAATCCTGTACTTTAATCTCCTTTTGCCTGTGAAAGCCCCAGCAATGTACAGCATTTAAATTCAGTTTGATGCATCTTTTGTCTCAACTCTGGGATCTTCATACTGTGCCCTGTTTTGCTGATGTAAGAAGGTATAGATGCAGCCAAAGGAACTCAGGTTGTGATCTTGTCAGATCTCATAAGAAAAGTACTGTCTATTGTGATCACTATTATGGTACCATCTCTCCGGGGGAAAATATAGATGCCCTAGGAAATGATGATGCACTAGTTTCCATTTCTGCTTTCAAATAAAAATTGATTCTGCCTATTGAGAGTATATATATGATGCTGAATTTGCACGCTTTGAGGGGTAAAGCAATTTGATCACTTCCTTCCATGTAAAAGTTCCACAGAAGTTTTGTGAGGCTAAAGGAGTAAACTGAAGACTAATACACAGGAGACATAAAGAACTAGACTTACTTTTCTTTCTTTTTCCTCTTTTTTAGAAATTTTTTTTAGAGTGCTGAGATCACATTTGTCCTACTTAAACTCATTGGGGAAAGTTAACTTTCCAGCACTCTGAGAGAACTAAACATTTACTGATTTAGATGCCTAAATACCTAGAAGTCAGCTTTTAGACATCCATTTTTGTCAGTCAGCACTCACAGGCTTTCTTGGGGCAGTTGCAAACAGGGAGGTGTTTTTTGTCAGGTTCATGTCTTTGCCTGCAACATGATTTGTGTTTACCCAGGGAAGCAGTTGAGTCACCATCATGGAGGTATTTAAGAGATAGTTTACAAAAGAGTTTACAAATGTGGCACTTGGGGACAATGGTTTAGGGCTGGGTTTGGCAGTACTGGATTAGTGGTTGAACTCAGTAACCTTACAGGTCTTTTCCAACCTAAATGATTCTATGATTTCAAAATACTCTGTTTCAGAAGCAAGATTCTATCTCTACTCTGTCAAGAGCTTAAAATGTACTGGAGTCTATCCTTTTAGCAGCATTTTCTAAATTCAAAAGTCAGACATAAAATATAAAGGGAAACCTAATGGCTCAATTATGTCTAACTTTGTAAACAGAAAATTGGGAGAAGTATGCTAAGTCTTTGTGACTTCCATATCACCTATAATACACACTCCAGCACTCTTAAAGCCTCTTCATTGCATCTCTGATAGGTGCAGAGAATTAATGTATGTCCTGTCCTCATTATACTTGAACTCTGCTACAAAACCTTCAGCGTGATTTTATGTGTTCTTGTATCAGCAGATTGACACATCTGTCACACATGCGAGTTCATTTAGAAACAATTCCACCTTACTGCACTGCAATAGCACTAATAGACTTTTGTGCTAGTTTGAAATGGGGTATGTATTGCTTTTTGCAGTTCTTTTTTTTTTGTGTGGAAGTTAAAGCATCATGGAGTGCTGGAAACCAAAACTCCTTAGAACTTTTATCACCAATATAAGTTGACAAAGCCGTAATGAAATATTGGCTAAAAATTGCATCCAAAGGTCTATTTCATACATTTTGTATTGGAGATTTTGAGATTTCTGCAAAATAAAACCTGCAGGTATTGCTGAAAATACATGAAAGATGAGATTCTGATATCAACTTGATAGAAGTGTGCAGCTTTCACAATTTTATGGATAGAAAGCAGCCTATCCTGTTATATTGCTATATATATATATATATATATATATAAAGGTACATATTGCTTTAGGGTTTCTTTTCTGACCCAGTGCAGGTGCTTGGACCATATTCAGCTTTTTACAACAAAATAAAACTGTATCTTAAGATTTAATGGTAACAAGCATTTCTCCTGAAAACTGTAAATTAGGCAGTGGCAATTGCTAGACAGGGTCTCAGTTATTTCAGATTGTGTCCTTGTGTGTGATTTCTTTATTTTCCTAAGTGAATGTCCTATGATTTATAGAAGCTGAGAACTTCACAGAATTGGTGTGTTGTCCTTTTCTCTATTGATACTGATGTCACTGCTGTAGTCTAGCTGGAATTGTGTAGCTGCTTTCCATGGCACATCCCATGTAGTTCAAGGCTTCATTTGCTCTCTGTCTGAAATTCTATGCTTTGTTACTGTGTTGAGAAAAGCAATAACTACTTGGAGAAATTTGGGATAACTGATGGTTTACAAATATACAAATCAATATATGCAATCAAGGCACCTCATGAAAGTCCAGTTGCCTTGATGCTTTAACTGGTTTGTGGAAAAGTTAGGGATTGTATTAGAAGTTGAATATTCCATAGTAATAATCAAGATGACCACATTGCTTAGTATGTTCCAATTAAAAATTATTGGTATGTGTTATAATTCAGGCATGATGATGTATGTGAGAGAGAGCTCGGAACAGCAGATGAATCACCATTGCACTTCAAGGCCCTACTGTATCTTTTATGTTTTGATTCTTGCAAATGAGGGTCTAGCTATTTGCTTTTCAACACCACATTTCCCACGTGCATAGTATTACGGGTTTTTTTGTTGATTTTGTGAAACATTTCTTGTTCCTCTGAGGCTTTGTCTTAATAATTGATATCCCTTAGTCTTAAAAATGGGTTTACATTGGGCTGTGTTTCATTAGCAGTATGCTGTATACTTCCTCCCCCCCGTGCAAAAATTTGAGAGATTAATTCTGAGCTGTAGGAGCAGAAATGAAGCTCCCATTCACTCCTACACACCATTAAATTTAAGAATTACCCAGAGTTTGTAAGGTAGTCGATGCACTATCCTTACCAAGGTTTAGTTCTGAAAGATCATCTGGTCTTCATGGAATTCAGCCTCATTCCTGAAGACTGAGTGTTGTGGACTGAGCTCTTTGCTCAGTGAGAAACTTTCCTTGTAGAAGGGTTCATTCTTTTGATGGTATGAATTTCCCAACATGAAGATAACACAAGAGCTTTTTTGACAGTGAAGTGTGGAATTTTTTGTTTGGATCTCTAAATATGCAATATGCAGATCTCCAAAATCTTGTAATGAATTTCTTGTTTAGATCCTGTGCCTTTTTCTAAAACTGGGCTCATAGTTTGCTGGCAAGTTTTAGAATTAAAGATGCGCATTGCTAATGACATGAATAACTTGACTTTCAAAAGCAAGTCCACGAAACTGCAGCAAAGTATGCAGTTGAAATTAAGAGTATGTCAGGTATATTGCCATTTTACTATCAGCCTCTGATAAAGATCTGTTTTGAAATTTCTGAGTATGTCAATATGGCTAATATTTCACTAGTATGTAGGACATGAAAATTCAAAATATAAACTACATTTTGACTCTTAACATTAATAATCCAGTGGCTGGTTTTGATAATTTTAATATTCTTTACTAATTTGGCATGTCTACTCAGTTTAAACACACTTTAAAAGACCAGAGAAATAATATTTAAATGTAAAGAAAAAACAACAATGTACACTTCTAGTGATTCTTGAACTTCCAGACGTGTGATCTAGTTTGTTCATGCTGTTTTTCTTTAATCTTGGGGAGCTTCTTGTCAGGGTGAAATGTGTCTAAACCTAAACCAATGGTTTTCAAAATTTCACTTCTTCAGATTTTCCACTTCTTACTTTGATTTCATGTTTGCCTTTTTATGATTGTGTTCAGAAAACAGTAAAACCAAATATCTGTCTTCCCACTTCCTTCCTATAACAAACGTTATATAGGCATTTAAGGTGTATGTGCAAGTATTTTATAGTGTGCTAGCAGGAGATCCATTTCTTTTTTTCTTCTCCTCTAGCAGAAAACAAATGCTATGTTACTGTCAGTAAGGCTACCTATTACTCATCTTGATTTAGTAAAAAATAAACATTTTATTGTAACAATTTAGAATTTCTTGTCGCTGCTCGGTGAACTCGTCTCATGGAAATTCAAGTGGGTTGTATTGGTAGATTTTTTTATAAAGTAGTGAGGCAGAACAGAGGATCAGAGTATAAAATACCTTTCCCTGGTGGGAAAAAAAAAGGTAGGTACATATACAAATGCTCTCAATTAGCCATTACCGTGCAGAGAAGAGAGGCTGAAAATGTCATCTCACTGCTCAGCCGTGGTCGAAGACGAGCAGGGCAGTGAGATTCTTTGGGAGAGGCATTGAGAACAAGGTGATAAATATTATTAGGCTCCTGCATAAATTCATGATGTCCTGGTGTCTTGAATCCTGTGTGTGCTTCTGGTCTGCCCATCCCAGAAACTGAGGGGATGGTGTGGAGAACTTCAGTGCAAGAGGGGAGGGGGTGGAGCAGAACTCGTCAGGCCGTGGAAGGTTTTATCGCAAGAGACAACTGCGTGCGCATTCGGAATTCTACATTCAAATCAAATTCCACTATTTCTTCCTAATTACCTAAGAGTAGCGTGTGTCTACTCTTTTAGAATGTAGTCTAAATAAAACTAGTTTAAATAAAACTCTAGTTTAACACTAGAGGCTGTTCATTGTGTCATAAATTACTACAGCATTTTAGTTCCTCATTAAAAGAATCGAAAATGTGATATTTCTGCCAGGGTTTGTATGTTTAAGTGCTCGTAAGGATGAAGTTGCAGCAGGGAACAGTGGGGTTTCCTGTTCTGCACCCTGTTCCTTCTCTCTGTTTCCTTGTGGAAATGGGTAGGGTGAGCTTGGATGCTGAAGTTTGGAATGGACATAAATAAACTTAACTTTGTTTCTTTGATTTTCATGAGTAAGGGAAAATACAGATTTTATTTTACTTTTTACCCAGGGTTTTCTGGATTCCCAATTAGCTATTATCCTTCACCAGCTTACCACCTGCGATGCAATTTGTTGTTTGATGTATGCATCTTGTCTCTAATTGCCCTGGTTTTCTGTGGGAGATTCTTCCTGTTTGTTCAGAATAGTGCTTCCTTTTATTCAGTCTATGTGAAAGCTATCCCTTCTGTTTTATCACAACTTCTTGTGAGCTGAAATCCTGATTCCACTGAGCCCACAATTCTGCCTAAATTCCATTTTTTTTAATGTCTCATTTTGAAAGCCTTAGTTATTACATAGGTACCTGAATCCCAGTAATGTGCAACAAAGGGTTTCTGCTTTTTAAATGTATTTGGAGAAGTGCTTTCTCCTTTCTGAGTTTTCAAAGACCATTGCTTAATGGTTGCCAGATAGCTAATTAATTTTACATTAGGGCGTGTATTCCATACAAATGGCATCTGTATTAATAAAAAATGGTAGCTTCTGCTGTTCTATGAGTTGTCTTTCCATTGCAAGCCTCTTGGTTTATAAAAATGTTGGCTGCATTGGTGGCTCTGTACCTCAGGAGCTGACTGTTATCTCAACAATTTAGAGAACAACTTAGATTTCTTTTTAATGTTCTAAATAAGACTAAATAGAAATAGTCAGACTCCTTCCACAGCTTATTTCAAAGATGAATGTTATATTATTAAAGTATGAAGGCTTTGAGGAGCTGATGGAAGAGAATCCTTACAATAAGAAAATGGTTTCCATCTTGTAAGTGAGTTTAAATTGGGGTCTTTTCTTGTAGTGAGAAGTCAGAGCAGCTACGGTGAAAGACTCTTCAATGCGATTTCTCCTGTAATTCCATTCCAGTGTTTGTCTTTTTTTGAAAAGCATCTTTATTTAAAGACAGTAAAGATAAAAATATCAGCACTCTTGCTTGAAAATAGATCCTGTATTAAATGTACCTTTTAGAAATTAAAAGTTTGAAATCCATTATGTGCTTTTGAACTGGGCAAGGGAAAGATATCCTGGTGTTCTGACTCTTGACCAAAAGGTTCTTAGCTTTACTATGTATTGTTTCCTGTATATTTCCAACCTATCGTTCTAATTTTCTGTTACATTGTTTTAGACAAAGCATGCAACAATACAAATTGTAGAGTTTTCCAAGCTTGTACAGAAAAGAAAAAAAAAGATCCACTGAGTGGATCCTGCCTTTAGAGCCCATACAAACCCAGTAAGTCTAATGTTGTTCTCTTTCAACATGGGAAAGCAGAAGCATCCTAGAAATTCTGTGGGGCTTCTGGAAAATGCATTTAAAAAATATGCACACAAAAAATAAGCAAAGGCCATCTTCCTCTTGTATAATGAATAAAAAGATTGTATTGAAAAGACCTCTTTAGTAAAAATGTGGGTATTTATAATAGCCAAAACTTCAAGAGATTAGAACTATGCCATTTTTTTGACTGGCACTTCTTCTGATGCTAATTGTCAGAGCTGCCTAGAACCTTTCACAAACACTGCATTTCATGTACATATGAAGGGAGAAAATTTGTATTTACCTGTAACTGTTTATATTTGTACGCTTGTTTTTATAAATACATAACAAATCCTTTTTTTACTCTACATGCATTCCAAATTACTTTTATATGGCTGTTTTAACCTACTACAGTGGTTTTTGGTAGCAGAGGGGCTACAGAGGTGGCTTCTGTAAGAAGCTGCCAGAAGCTTCCCCTGTCCCATGGAGCCGATGCCAGCCAGCTCCAGGATGGGCTTCCTGCTGCTGGCCAAGGCTGAGCCCATCAGAGTGATGGCAACACCTCCGGGATAACATATTTAAGAACAGAAAGTTACTGTGCAGAAAGAATTCCAGCAAGGGAAGAGCGGAGTGAGCACATGGGAACAGCAATGCAGACACCAAGGGCGGTGCAGAGGGAGGGGCAGGAGGTGCTCCAGGTGCTGGAGCTGAGGCCCTGCAGCTCCTCCATAGGGGAGCATCGGGGTGCAGAGACCCCCCTGCAGCCTGTGGAGGAGCCCATGCTGGAGTAGGTGGATATCTGAAGGAGGCTGTGACCCCATAGGAGGCCCAGGATGGAGCAGGTGGATATCTGAAGGAGGCTGTGATCCCGTGGGAGGCCCAGGATGGAGCAGGGTCCTGCTGGAGACCTGCAGCCCATGGAGAGGGAAGCCCAGGCTGGAGCAGGTTTTTCCCAGGTAGGATTTGTGGCCCCTGTGGGGGACCCACGGCTCATTGGTGAAGGACTGACCCCACGGAGGAGGGACCCACGGGACAGGTTGGGAAGAACTGCTGCCAGAGGGGTGGACTCAGGTTGGAGAAGTCCATCAAAGACTGTGTCCCGTGGGAGGGACCTCCAAGGGAGCACGGAAGGACTCCAACTCCTCTCCCTGAGCAGTGACAGAAACAACTGAGCATAACCTCCACTCCCCATCCTCCTGCACTGCTGGGGGAGGAGGGAGAACATGGAAAGAAGGAGGGGTGGGGGAAAGGTGTTTTTAAGACTGTTTTATTTCTCACTCTTTGGTTCTTATCCTGTTAGTAATAAATGTAAGTACTATCCCCACTTTGAGTATGTTTTGCCCATGAAAGTAATCAGTAACTGATCTCTCCCACCTCTTACCTCAACTCATGAATCCTTCGCTGTTTTTTTAATCTCTCCTCTGTCCAGTTGCAGAGGGAGGGTAAGAGAGTGACTTTAAGGAGTACCTGGCATCCAGCCAGGGTCAACCCACTACACCTACAAATAGTTTTGCAGTGTGGTGTGGGTGACTTTATGCAGAATAAATTACCTCAGGTAGACAAAATCTTTGTCTGGCACCTTTCCTTCTACCCCCAGTGCTTTTCCTCCTGCAGTGTTCCAATTCAGTTTAGCCCAGAACAGAAGGTATTTTTTTAAGTACCACAAAACAGAAGTATTTATGTGATTCCTCAGTGAGATTAGGATAGAAGAAAGAGAATATGAAGGATTTGGCAGAAATATGTGTACATGAAGGCTGCTGACTTTTTTTATCCTTTTTTTGAATATTCCAATTTATACTTCACACTGAAGTGATCAGCGATCAGCAGCTGGAATGGTTAGTCATTTGAGATGTGCAGGAGCTGCTACAACCTTGTGTGCATTAACCCCTTTAGCCTTAAATGGATAGTTGTGTTTTGAAGACAGCTAAATGTTTAGTTAAAATTTAAACAAGTGGTTTCACAACTGAAGCACATCATGATTGAATGTTTGTGCTGTTGCCGAAGGTGCAGCTAAATACAGCTATTAGCAGAGCCTTGACCTTTTCCAGCAAGTCTTCTGCTGGCAGGAATGGAGTTTACTCATGTTCCTGGTCTCCTACTGCCTCAGGTATTATCCCATTGTTGTTTTTACATGTGTCCACAGTAGCTGTTGGCTGCAGATGTGGGTGTGCTGGGCTCTTTGCCTCAAGCATATGCGGAGGAGGGGGGATGCAGTGTGGTCACAGCTGTCTTGGCAGCCTGGTAATTGTGCTTATTTCAGCCATTTCCTATTCATTCCGTGTTCCTCTGACTTCAACACAAAATGATCTGTGTTTTCCCATTGTACTGTAAGTTGTTTCTGCTCTGGGATTTCAGGAAGAAGGGAGTATTGTGTGTGTCCTGATATCAGTGTGCTTCCAGACCAGTTGTATTTTGGCATAAGGTGGTTTTCTGCTGTTTGTAGGATGCATTGGTGCTTTTTATAATAGGATGTGCAACTAACTATCTCCTTGAAACTATTTTCTGGTGAATTAACTTTGCTTTTTATGTGATTGTTATCTCTCTAAGGCCATGTAGTATTGAAAAGAATTCTGCCACTATCAAGATAAACTTATTTTTATTTGCTGATGAACAAAGCAGAAATAACTGTAATATTTGTCTTCTACAGCTGTGCTTGTGCTGTTTTGTAACACTGCCCCCATATAAACGTTAGACCTGTAGTGCTCTCAGTGTGGACTTCTATTTTGATGTACAGAATTGTACAACACAAGTGATGGAGGCATCTTTTTGTAAAAGTAAGACTAACTTCTTACAAGCACTTTTGGAGGCAGATGGCCATTCTGAGGTGAAGGCTAAAGAAAGAATGATCTTCCTAGCCCTTTGTTCACAAGATGGCCTGACTCAGGTGTGAACTCAGAAAATTATCAGAAGATTCTCTTTACTATTTAGGAAAAGTTCATAAAACTTTGGACTTCTGATCTGTCTTTTTTAAAAGAAAAAAAAGTAGAAAATTGATATCCCAAAATTTTCTATAAAATCTTTTCTATAAAATTTGAGGATTTCAGAAGAATGACAAATACTGGAGAAAAAATAGAATCTTGTAATATCCTCATAGAGTGGAAAAAAAGAGGCACAATAAACTAACTGATCTTGTGCCTTTACCACAAACCATGGAATAGATGCAGAAATAATGCTGAAGATAATTTACTGAGATTTCATAAAAAAATTAACTTGCCTGTAAGCAAAGAATGGTGCTGCTGTTGTAACTGTTCATCTAAAATGGTACCTGATCTTGAAATAGATATTAATAATTGAGGGGAATGAGAGTTGGGTCAAGTAAGTACATCCTGCAGTGCTGTCCTTCTCAGTAAGCCTGCCAGTTCTTTTTGTCTTTGATCATGAGCTCATTTTGTGTATAGTACATAGGAAATAGAAGTCAGAGAGATGGATGACTTCAGTCAAACTTAATGATGACAGTTTAATTCCTGAGCATGGCAGCTTACTTGTTTATATATACATATATATATATGTATTAAAAAAAATTAAGAAGTTACTTTTGTTTTTGTATTTTGGAGTCCCTTTCTTGTGCTTCTCATTTTCAGCTATAAGGGAAATAGTCAAAATAAGAAATTACTTTGGGCTTTTTGTCTCAGCTTTCTCCTCTTTGGTGCTTTTTTGCTTTGGACTGGTGCTATGGAATGTCCTCCTCTGCCAGTTTTATTTGCTCTTGAGTCAGTATTTACCATAACATTAAAGCAAAAGCAGGTTCTGTCTGATGTGCTTGAATGGGAATTTTTAGAAAGCAATGTGTGTAAGAAAGCAAAGTTCTTTGCAAATTAGTCACAGTCTCCTTTGAAACCAGCAAAACCAGAGCCTGCTTTCCATTCGCGCTTTCCAGTGTGAACACCCAAGTTTTCCAAGGGTTGATCTCCTGTGAGGGGAAACCCAAGAGAACTTGCTACTGACAGAATCTTAAGGATTTTTCATCTGGATGAAAAGATTTTTGTACCTTGACAGAAAATCAATGCTTTCTCATTCTTATTAGACCTGTAGCAACATCAACTATAGACATCCCTGCACCAGGGAAAACTTCATTCAAAGTTCCCATCATTGCAGCCATATTGCTGCTAAAAAATCTTGGCATTCCTCATGCAGATGAGGTTCCCTTAGTCTTCCTTGTGCTAACAGCATCAGGATGTCTCATGAAGGGCAGGTGCCCATGGTCAGATTTGTTGTTAACTCTCTAAATTATATCAGCTTTGAAAAAAACTGATCTCTGTTTGAAGTATGACTGTGGGAAAACAGCTTTGTCAATCTTTTGGTATTTCCAGCACCTGTGCACCTGCAGGAACGGTAAATACAGTGATTTACATTGTCAGAGTCCTAGAACAACACAGCAGAATATCCTCTCTTGTGTATTTTGGCAAAACATATTTGTTACCACTGGGAAATCTTTTGTTTGTACTTGAAGTGCTGAGAAGGTAATAGACTAATTTTGGTAATTGTTTGAGTAGGAATGTTCTTGTGTACACACCTGAGCCTATCACAAAGGCATTCTCATTATAGTTTGAATACTAACACATGAAAGTTAATGACAATTAAAAGTAGGAAGAGGAAGGAGAGATTATGGAGAGGGTGTCTCTTTTAAAAGAAAGCATAATTCAACTTCTGCTGCCTTTAAAGCTCTTCCTTGGAGAGTAGCTTGATACTTTTTGTGTCTGACCCAGCAGCCTGAGCACCATGAGACTGAAGCAGCAAAGAATCAGGCTGTGGTACAGTTTCTTAAATGATGAAGGGGAGAGCAGGCAGCCCTTGAAGAACTCTAGCATTTAGAATATGTAAGGCCTCTGAAAATTGGCAAGAAGCTGAAATGAATTACCAAGGAGAGCTAGGGACCAACATAAACTAACAAGTATAAATGCAAGCCTGAATTTATCAGCTGAAGCCAGGCACATGTGAGAGTGTGTGTGAATTTCTTGCTAAAAGCAGAGAGAGAGAGCGGGTGATATATTGCTTTGATGCTATTTAAGAGAAAATACTCACAATCCATATCATTTTGCTGTCAAATGTATTTGAAAAATAGAAAACATGTTGGATATATGTACTGCAAATAGTTATCAACAGTGTTCCAGAAGTATTTGGTTTAGTGGATTCCTTAGAATTCGTCATTCAAATCCTACATGTCTTGAGTTATCTTGAAATTGGCTGTTGTTCTTTAACTGTGGTAGAGTGAGAGCATTGCAGAGGTGAACTGTAGCCTGTCAGAGCCTGTGATGTTGCTGTTCTTAGTGGAGAGACTCTTCCAAAGGGCTTGGTTCAGTCTGCAAAAATGGGTGTTTTGCTGGGGTTTTGGAGGTGCTGCCTCTCGGTGATCTGTAAAGGGCTAAATGTAGTTCATAGTCCTTTGAACACCCCTTATGCTCTGGTACACTTTAGCAAATCCTGGTTCCAGGAAGGGATACCTTTTACCTCTGAGCATATGCATATCAGCCTGATGACTGCAGTTGCATAAATTAAGACTTCCAAGAAGGGTTTCAGATCCTGATTGTTGCCCATGATATTATTTTAAGGAAATTCGCTGCATCCTATTGATTCCACTGAACAAAAATTGTAAAACCACTGGTGCAAAAGTGTCAAATATTCAGGTTTTCATTTTGCAATCCTACTGTATGAGGTAAGCTCCTCATAATTGCAGGAAGAAGTGAAAAACTTCAGGGTCAGGTGGCTCATCACCTCTAACTGATGCTTTAGGAGAACAAAAAGTAGCAGGAGAGTAAGTGCAGAGCTGTGGCAAATTTGTCTCAGGGCAGCAGTTAGGAGTTGCTGGATGAAAGCAAACTATGGCCCGTTTGTCTGGGAGCCTCTTTGAGGCTCGAGGGTGTGATTGGTACTCTAAAGATGTGGAATGTTAGTGTGTGCTGTTAGAGAAGGAGTGAGCTCAGTAAGTGTTAGAGCAGACAGTTGTGACAAGTGAACTCTGGAGTTACAGACTGGGCTATTAGGGCCCCTCTTGTGTTCAGTTATCTTGTATTTATATTTTTCTCTGGTAATCCTCTTCACAGCTTTTTGCCATAGCCATACTTTGCTTCCTCACAGATGCACTTTTTTTTTTCCCTTTCTGTTTTTAAACCTAAATAATCTACTGTTGCCATGCACATGTTGAGTTTCAAAATTGGAGCAAGCCCATAGCTGACTCCCACACCAAGCCCCCAGCATTCAGCCACTGCAGCAACTTGGTTATTCCACTTGGCTTTCAAATGCCACCTCATCTCACTGAAAAGCTCAAAAACTGTTTTCTTTTCTTCCCCCCCCTACGTAGAGCATGATGAATGTGGCAGTGGCCAGCACAACTGTGATGAGAATGCAATCTGTACCAACACTATCAGGGGACATAGCTGCACCTGCAAACCTGGGTATGTGGGGAACGGGACCATCTGCCGAGGTAAGTCTGTTATTTGAGAGACACCATAAACGTGTCAGGCTTTATTACTGTTTTCTGACAGTCACCTACATTCTGGTAACTTATGATTGCTGGATTCTGCAATGATTTGCTTTAAGGCTTATCATCTGGCAAGTGGAGTATGCGTGGACATGATGGGAATTGATTTGTGCATAACTTCTTAGCAAGAAGGAAATATTTTTGGAATGATAGAAGACGAGAACTTTTTATTTACTACACTGAATACTGTCATTTGAGCTAGTATAATTCAACTTTTAAGTGGTATTCATGTTTTAGAAACTGGATGATATGTGCTGTCACCTTTGGCTTTTAAATTTTAATGGCATGCATTTCAAGTTAGGATAATTGCCTTTTATGCTAACATCGTATGGTTGTTATTTGACTGCTTGCATTAGAATTATGAAATTTTTTTTAACATATAAATCTTTAAAAGTGTATTTTGAAGATTTCTCAGTTATGTAAACAAGAAGTATTGATAGCCAGCCATGCTTTCTGTGAAGTGGTAGATTGTTTCTTTAGGGGGGTTTTTATGTTTTTCTTTCAGTAGAGAAAGAGAAGCAAATGCCTCATATAAGGACAAAGGAGGGAATATATTAAATAGCTGGATTAGTGAGGGCTGTATCTTGAAGTACTGTTGAGTTGTAACTCATGCATTTATGAATTACACTTGTCTCATAAAAAGCTATATTTTGTCTTGTCTGGGGTTTCAGACTTTCTGACTTTCTAAAGAGAATTGCAATAATAGAAAACTAACTTTTAGGAGTTTTTTCTTTTTTTAATTTTATTTTTGAAGTGACAGCTATTGAAACTGATGAACATACTGGATAAAATGTTCTGTACAGTTTGGGGCACGAGAGGCCAGATATTAATTTTTCAGACTGTAGTAAATTGGCCAAGCAATTCCTTAAAGGAAGATTGATGCCATTCCTGTTTCAGGATAAAGTTCTTCACCAAGGTCAGCCTGTCAGCTGCTGAATTAGTCTCTACCATCAGACTGGGTTTTGATAGGATTTTCTTTGGGTACTTCCCACCCATGCAAGACCATCCCTCTATTTAAAACTAAAATGGTTTGTAAGGATTTAGGAATGAATTGAAAAACGTTGTGAACATGTTGGGCAAGTTACACCTCAGTCTGTCTATACCGAAGGTCGACAGGGAGAAACTCACTGAAATGTGTTTTCAGTCCTTGATTGTAAATTGCACCACAGACAAGTGTAGTTTCAGGGAAGTCTGAGCAGTAAACAACCTGACTGTGACATTATTTTATTATTATTATTATTTAGTATTAAAATCACAGAATTTATAAGTATTATTATAATAATTTGAAACAGTGATATTTAGATAAGTTGCTTCATTTGCACACCTGGATATTTGGTTTAGTGTGCAAAAAACTCCAGGTGAAACTCCTACTGCATATTTATTAACTTAGCAATGTTGTAGCAATGAAATTTCACTGGAGAGATACAATAATGTTTTTACTCTCAAAGTTCTGTTGAAATCTGAGTTTCTACAATATATTTTTCTATATATAAAAATATTGCATATTGTATATATGTATTTATTATGCCTTGAGTTGCACATGCAAATGTAGTTATAGTTGCCCTTTTGAAGTGGATTTACAGGGAAACACAGGAAATTTTGTTCTTATGTTCTGTCTGGGAAGCATAAATTGGAAAGAAAACTGGAGATTGTGGAAAGGGGTTTGCAGTCTAGTGATTATTAAAGTCACTAGGGATAAGAATAATCCAGCACTGCATGGAATAGTCATTACTGCAAACCAGGTAGTATTAGAATTGTCTGCATTTTAGTAAATTATAAAACACACAGTGCAAAGTACTGGTTTGAATTTCTCAGCCTGTGGTTCTGTGGTTACTTGGGGTTTTCACAAGCTTGGATGCTAATTAGAGAAATATTCCCATTGTGCCCCTGGTAGTACCAGAAACACTTCTCTTGCATCTTTTTTTTTTACCAAGTTTAACAGTGGTACATTATCAGTTACCTGTCGCAGCAGTTTGCTTGGGGTTGGCATAAGGAAGGAGGTGTGAACATGTCAGGACAACTATAAACTGCTTGTATTGGCTTGTAGTATTTTAGGGCTTTATCTTCAGGCACTATAGATTGGAGAAAACATAGATATAAGTCAAGGTGATACACCATCTGGAGAGAAGATAAATGTGTCTATTCTCCTTGAGACATCTGCGAGTGCTTTATAAATGTTTGCATGTTATAGATGTGTGCACACACAAAACTGTTCCCACTACTAGTGGAATAATACATCTCTGGAGTATAATAGGAAATCATATTAGTATTGTCCAGCCAAACCATAAAGAGAAAAATGATGATTTTATGATGAGAGAAAAAGACTGGCTTTGTGCATGATTCTACAGCCTGTTTCAACAATCTGTGTTGTAAAAAAGGTGAAATCAGAGTAATGATCGTCTTTGGCTTTAGTGAATAACATTGTGATAGTATTTATATAAAAAAACCAAACCACAGAATTTGTTATTTGTGTTTTAGAAAGAAAATATGTAGTTGAATCAAGCTGCCTTGTGAACTACTGGTAAATATAATGTGATTACTCTGGCAGGAATTTGTGTTGTTTGCAATTTTCATGAAAAGTATGGAGAGAGAAAAAAGACAGAAATAACATGGACATGGATATTATGATTGCTGGGGAATTTTTATTATTATTATTATCCAAATGTTGAAGAGAAAACCAAATATATTTTTTTCTGTATAATCTGGCTGTCACGTGTCTTGAGTAGCAAAAAATTTGGTGGATAAAGAATTGGGTTACTGTAAATGTAGTAGATTGGACTACGTAATTAAGGACCAGATTGTGTCAAAGTAGATGTGGCAACTGTCGTGAGGGAGAGTGGTGGAAAACGGTGCAGACCGAGACCAAAGGCACTTTTGCATTAAGAGAGATGCTGCCATGGTTTTAAGTGACACCAAAATAGGAAGAGAAGCAGAGATGAACAGAGTAAAATCTTTAAAAATATATGGTTGTGAATATATAAACAGTGAGGCCATAAAATAGAGACAAATAATTAAAGAGATGGGCAGTATGAAGTTTAACAAGGTCATGGGCCACATTCTACAGCTGGGGTAGGGCAGCCTTGGTTGTGTGTATGGACTGGGGAAGGAGAAAATGGAGAGCAGCTGCAAAAGTTGGCTGTGAGTCAGCAGTGCCCTGGCAGCCAGGAGGACCACACCTGTTCTGGGAGGCATCAGGCAAAGCATCACTGGTGGGGCCAGGAGGGGATTGTCCCACTCTGCTCTGACCTGGGGTGGCCTCACCTTGGATATTGTGGCAGTTTTGGGTGCCATAATATTAAAAAATACTGATCTATCAGAGAGCGTCCGNTGGGCAGTATGAAGTTTAACAAGGTCATGGGCCACATTCTACAGCTGGGGTAGGGCAGCCTTGGTTGTGTGTATGGACTGGGGAAGGAGAAAATGGAGAGCAGCTGCAAAAGTTGGCTGTGAGTCAGCAGTGCCCTGGCAGCCAGGAGGACCACACCTGTTCTGGGAGGCATCAGGCAAAGCATCACTGGTGGGGCCAGGAGGGGATTGTCCCACTCTGCTCTGACCTGGGGTGGCCTCACCTTGGATATTGTGGCAGTTTTGGGTGCCATAATATTAAAAAATACTGATCTATCAGAGAGCGTCCGAAAGAGGGCAATGAGGATGGTGAAGGGCCTTGAGGGGAACCCGTGTGAGGAGCAGCTGAGGGCACTTGGTGTGTTCAGCTGGAGAGGAGGAGACTGAGGGGAGACCTCATTGCTGTTACAAGTTCCTCGTGAGGAGAAGCCAAGGGGCAGGCACTGATCTCTTCACTCATGACCAGTGACAGGCCATGAGAAAACGGCGTGAAGCTGAGATGGGAGGTTTAGGTTTGATGCTGGGAAAAGGTTCCTCCCCTAGAAGGTGGCTGAGCACTGAACAGGCTCCCCAGGCAAATGGTCACAGCACCAAACCTGATGGAGTTCAGGAAACATTTGGATAATGCTTTGAGGCACATGGTGGGATTCTTAGGCTGTCCTGCACAGGTCTGGGAGTTGGACTTGGTGATCCTAGTGGGTCCCTTCCATCTCAGCTTGTTCTAAGATTCTATGATAAGATTTCCTAAGGATAGTCTCAATTTCACAGTAAGAAGTGAAATGCTTTAATGTCTCAGGCAGACACTGGAACTTTGGCAATACATGAGAGCAGAATGAAGCTGAGGTGAGCTGAAATGACAAATCTGGACAATACTGTGCCACCACCATTAGTAAACTGGACAGAACAGTGAACCCAGAATCAGATTATATTTTAGGATTTCTTCAGAAAATGGGAAGTAAAATAAATAAATAAATATTTTCTGGAAGAAGTTGGAACATCAGAGGCAGAGGACAAAGGGATAACTAGTTGAATAAAGAGAGATTCTGAATCTACAGGTTTGTTAAGTTGCTCTTCTGTGAATGAAACTTTGGAAAAAAACCAAAAGAAGTAGGAGTGATTCAGGACACAGAAAAGGTTGTAGGTGGGTAGTGGAAGACATACCCTTTTACTTGAATTCTGTAACGAACTACAGAATCTGTAGGTGAGGGTAGAATAAGAAATTGGAGCAATTTCACTAAATTTCAGGATAGGATTCAATAGTGCAACATAAAGGCTGCATTTAGGGTAGAAGGGAAAGGTGATAAAAATTGGTTTAGCAACTGAATGTTCTAGTTTAAAAAAGTCACAGTGGGCAAATGGCTACCTGCTGCAACATGGTACTTTGAAGTGTGCCTGTGAGGATGGACCTTGTGGGAAAGCAGTGTTTAGTGGCAGTGGTAGATGAAAGAAGTTTCAGTTTCCTGGGACAACCAGGTTTATGAATAACCCATCACTTGTGGACAGGATTGTGTGTGTGAACGTGAAACTCTGTCATCTATAATATGAGTAAAACTCACTGTCATGGCTCTAGCTGAAGAACCAGGGTTATTGAATACAGAGATAAATTCCATGTATTGACTGTAGAGGATCTTGGTCTCTGTGTGCTGTTGCAGTGTTTCTGTGTGTGATCTTGACAGGGCTTGAATCTGGGAGGCTGGAAAATGTGTGGAGGGAAAATGTCTTTCTCTGTTTTTAGTCTTGATAAGTTCTAGTTTCAGTTCTACTTGGCAGACTTGCACCACATGCTGTGGAAGTGACATGTTGAAGTCATATGTGCCATTTGTTTAAAACATAAAAGACTTCATGCCCCACAGTCTACCTGAGTTAGAGGGAAGGCAGAGAACACTTGCTGTGGGATGTACATTCTTACAGCTTAGCAGAGTTTATTATAGAGCTTGTGCCACAGACTGAAGTTAAAGGAAAAAAACCCGAGGTATATTGAAACATCATCAGGTTTCCTAAAATGATTGATGACATTTGGGATTAAATGCCTTAAAACAAACAAGCCCCCACCAACCAGATTTTGTCAGGAACAATGTGCAAGTCGCCGTCAAGGTTTGGTGGCAATTAGTTGTTTTCTTTTGTACAAGGAGACTGAGATGTAGTATGCAAGCCTTGTCCTATGTCTTGGTATTTTGTTCCAAATGTTTGTTTTAAAACATGAATTCTGCCCACAGATGTCTTTGTATACTGTCAGAAAAACAGAAGTGGTCTTGAGTGTATTCAGGGGATAAACAGGAGCAGTTTTTTGGAAACATAGACAAGGTGTGTTTGTTAATCTTTTTTTCATGTACCTCTGTTGTGGAGAATGAACAGAAGTCTGGCACTTAATCAAGTGCAAATAGTTTTCACTCTACTTCTATATTTTACATGTATAATCTCTCTAACAGGTATATTTAGTGTGCTATTAATAGCTCGTTTAGTTGTGTCTACTGAGGTGTAGAATGATTAAATGAAGTGGATTTAGTTACAATCATAGAACTTAGAGCAAGTGTGTGCAATATGACTGATGCCTGGGCAGAGAAACACCAGGTATCATGAAATAAAAATCAAAATAGTGTTTATTCTGATTAATATTCAGGCTGTATAATGGTTTATTTCTGCCAGAGTATAAACTATGATTATTTTTCCCCCTGTTATAGTCTTCTGCAGCATTACACAGGAGACACTTAAGGGATTATCCAGTGTGTGGTGGAGTCTTAAAGACTAGGACCATTATTTTTAAGTGGCTCAGTTCTTCTGGTGTAATCTGGAAGTTCAGTTTCTTAAATTCTGTGGTTCCCTATATATTTTTGCCTTGGAATGTGTGTTTAGGACTTCTGTTACTACTGATGGACTTGCTGGCCACTTCAGGAATAACTTATTCAGAACCTTACATAAAAAGTAATCAGATTTCAAACAGGTACTCTTTTATATGGTAATGGGGGTACTCATATGGAGTCTTTATTCATAATACACCTAGAATGTTTACTGACAACTAGAGTATGTCTTGGGCTTGACAGTTGCTTCTGTTTCATGTCAGTGAGTAAGTTGGCTTCTTTTACACTGTTTTAATCATAAATTGCAATTGGATGGACATGTGGTTTTATCCAGTGGCAGTCGGAGAGCTCTGTTTATGATTTCTTTGTTTCCAAGCAGGTATTTTTTAAAATATTCCTTAATCTGAAATATATTTAATAATCTGAAAGAGTACCCATAAAAGGAGTTAGGGATCTCCCACTGTGTGGCGAGTATAGTGATGGTGTAGTAAACAGGTGATTGAAGATAAAGAAATTTTTGTGTTATGAAACTTCACCTGCTGTGAAAAATAAAGACTATTTTTAGTAAGAGCTAAAGAAGTAAAAAAAAGAATAAAAATCAGTCTCTCTGGTTATTTCTGTGCTGAGTTGTCTGCTTTTTTGTGTCCCTTTTACACTGACATCAGCAAAGCTAAGGTAGATTAAATGTCAGCAATGGGAGACAGACGTGCTGATATCTTGGTATTAAAGCATATCAGATCACTGTAAGGTAACTAAGTGCCACTTAGGTTTATGTTTTTTGCATGTCTGTGTGTCTGTTGGAGGCGGAGTTAAAAGACTTTATGAAGCTTTGGAGTGAGTTATGAATAATATGTAGGGCAAGATGGAAAGGAAAAAAAAATATGTCTTTCCCTATAGCCTTCGGGGTTTTCTGAAGCTATAAGGCTTTGAATGGGTGATATGCCTTATCACAGCTTTAATTGCTGTTTTGGTGTAATATTCACCAGTCTCATGAAAGAATATGTGAGTTTTGAATCATGCTGAAATTTTCATCTTCATCCTTCACAGTCTTGAGCTTTGTGAAGGTTTCTTTTATACCTAACACGTGAATAAATCACTGCAAAAGCAGACAAGTGCATTCACATGCGTTTTGCTATCACTTGGCACATGTGGAAAATACCATGCCAAGTGTAAGAAACTGGACAGTTACACTTTTTGTGTGAGGCATTCCAGATACAACTGATTTAATAATTTTAAACCAGTGTGTATGTATATATATATATATATATATACACAAACTATATACTACTGTATATATACTATATACAAACTATATATTACTGTATATATATGTACTATATATATATACACCAGTGCAATTAGAATTCTTGTAGGTTTTTTTCATTCTAAAATTAGCATTGCTGGACACAGAATCGAGATTGATGGAAGCCACTAAATTTTCTATATTCCTAAATCCATTGTATTAATAAAAATGAAAATGTGAAATTTTAATGTAAGAATCTTTGTATTTTTGTTCGTGATTAGATAGCTGTCAAGTGTGGTGTGCTCATTTTAAGTGCTATGTTTGTGTTTGGATTATGAGTTATATAAACTCACTTTGTGAATTATTTGCTACATTTTAAATTTCAGTTCTAATGTTGTTCTTGGGTTGGGTTTGGACTGTGATGATTTAAAATGATTTTGATGAAATTAGGATGATTTATGACAATTTTTTCTTGCCCTTAAAACGTCATCACGTAGATTTAGTTGTGTGAGATGTTGAAGTGCAGATGTAAGAGTCTGGGAAGGAGAAAGGGGTGGGAAGAAGATTTATTAAGATTTATCTTGTTTCTCATTATCCTGCTCCGATTTTGTTAGTAATAAATTCAGTTAATATCCCCAAGTTGAGTCTGGTTTTTTCCATGATGGTAATTGGTGAGTGATGTCTCCCTGTCCTTATCTCAACCCATGAACGCTTCATTATATTTTCTCTCCCCTGTCCAGTTGTGGAGGGGAGTGATTGAGAGGATTTGGTGGGTGTCTCTCAGCCCACTGCATTGCATTAAGAGCTCAACTCTACATACCCACCACTGTGCAGTCCAATTTTACAGCCTCTTTAAGGCCACAGTGTTTCCTGGTGATTGGATCCCATTCTGTGTGTGAGATTGTTCAAGATGATTTAGAATACACATCAGTTATGGAAATAGCTCATTTAAAACCCGTGATTAATGTAACTTGTCAGAATCCAGATCCTGATCTCTGTGCTGTCACAGATTTTCTCAAATTTATAACTAATTTAAAAGGAGTGTAGCAGTGATTTGTGCTTGCTGGAGGAGCAGACCAGTCCAGAGAACTGTTGTACCTGTAAAAAAGGAAGGAAGAGCTGTAGTTTTCTGAAGTATTTTGAAACTTAATCTGACAGGTCTTTCTGCCTGTGTGAGTAAGTGCAAAGGGCTCAGCAGATCCACTCATGAGTGTTTACAGGGGCTCCTCGGTTCAGATTCTGAGGTGGCTCAGTTGCTTGTTGTCTCCCATTGCTTTGGTTTACATTCCTTGGTTTCAAGTCAGCAGTTCACTGTAAGGTCATGGTCCTTTGCAGCATCTACAAAAGAATTGCCAATTGATGACAAGTTAACAGATATATTCCCCCCAATCTCCTGGGCAGTAAAACTGGGTTGTGTAGAAGCATGAGACTATTTCAGTAGTTATTGCTTTCTCTTTTAAGAGAGCAGCTAATAAAAGCAAAAAATGTGAGGATTTTACTTTATAATTAATGTCTGCTCCATGCATTTTACTTATTTTCTACAATGTGTTTGAGATCATTTAATAACTCCCATTTGCAGCAGGTGTATTACCTACCAAGTGTCTTGCTGAACATTGAGGAGCCAGTTTGGGGCTCCCTCAAGTCAAGAAACAGTTTTCTAATACTACTAGAGTGGTTCATTTGTGTTACACAAGCTAGTACTTTTTTTTTCTTCCTGTAGTATTGAAATCTAAAATTTGACCAAAAATTGTCAATCATTAGCCCTCAAACACATCCTTCATTGAAAGAACTCATTCATTATATTCTGCTGCTTTTTTGGCAGTGGAACAGTAGACATTATGGTTTGGTCTGCAGTAGTGACTGCCCTAAACCTGTGATCCTTATGATGTATGAAACACTGTCTGTTTAGAGCTCTTCTGGCCTGCCCTGGGAGCTTGACATGCAATTATTGGGTACAAAGTACTTATTCTTTGATGGTAGGTGGAAAAAGTCAGTTTGTTAAGAGCATCTTGAAGATATCATTGCAGAAAGGTGATTGCAGTGTGGGCTTGGCTCAGAGCAGCCACAGGAGCATAATAGCAATAGCAGCACAGAGTTCTCTCTCTTGTGAAATCATTTACAGTGTGCAACCATTTCAGGATTCATGTATATGGAACAAGTACATTAAAAGGCAAGAAGATGCCAAAAAACATGAAATTGTTTCTATTCCCTGTAGAACATAACCAAACAGTATTGAAAACAGAATATAAATATCTTGCCTAAATGCAAAATAAGAGCCTTGCAGTTATTATTTTTGGCAACAGTTTCTGGTGACACTGTGCTGTCACCCCAAAGCAGAAGGAAGTAGTTTTTCACACAGCACATAATTAATTTGAGACACCTTGGTCACAGGGTGGTGAGGGTGCCAGGCAGAGTGAAAAGTGCTCAATGTTATGTTTGAGAAAGGCAATGGGTAATCTTTAGTCACCAGATCCTTGCCCTGTTCTTTCCCTTGATGTTCATTATGGGCTGTAGTTGGACAGAGAATTCTGGGCTAATAGGCCCTCTGGAATAACCTAGTTGATTTATTTTAATGTTCTTCAGGTTGGAATTATTATTAGAGAAATCCTTTTTTTTGGGGTAAGAATAATATTAGCCATTTATATATGTATGTTGTATTTGTGCAAAGGGGCTGTTCTTTGCAATAGCAGTGGAATAGACACCAACCAGAAAACTCCTCTCAGCCTTCTCTTCCTACTAATTTCCCCCACTACAGCACACCAAGGTAAAACCATTAAGTGATTTGTCAAATGTGACATCCTGATGCAGGATTCAGACTCTGTTCCCAGTCTGATAGGTCTGTTCTTAAACCATTGGGGTGTGATTTCTCCACAGAAGCTGTCAAAAAACATCTTAAACATACCTGAAGAATCAAACAAAAAGAGTCCAAAATAAAGCATTTGGGGATATGTAAAATTTAGATTATGTATTCAGTCTTAAGTCACAGGCATACAGTCCTTTTTGATAAAACCACAGGTGTTGTGGGGTTTTTGGTACCTGTCCCTTTTTCAGTGCACAGTGTAGACACGTAAATCAGTGAAAGAGATGAAATCCTGAAATTAGGTGTTCTGTGTTTATTATTTTTGTTGTTCACTGTGTGACCCTATCACTATTAGCTGCTGTCCCAGTATCTGTGTGAATTTAGGATGTTACCAGGTTCTTCAGAAAACAATATATATTTTTTTCATCAAATGCTTGCAATGGAGTGAAGATATACTTCAGCTGCCCTTACCTCAGCTCTCCAGCTGCAGTGGTTTAGTTCAAGCAGGTTCTCAGGCCTGTAACTCTCTTGCCCTTCTGTTTTTCCCTGACTTTAGGAGTACAATGTTACTCTTTGTGATCTTGCCATTGGAGGGGGATGTGGGGAAAAGAGGTTCTGTTCCAGCTTCCCAGGTGGGTGTAAGCAGAGTGTTTGAATTTCCTCTCTGCAACCCGCATGGTCCTCATTGCCTTACCATTCCCTCTGTTCCCCAGCTGCATCCTTGCTCTCTTCTTTGTCCTCACCTGGCTCTTGCACCACTGTGAAACATGATGAATGCTGTAAGAGTGTTAAGAGGGTGTGATTAAACATTTACAAACTGAGGTTTTTCTCAGACATGGCAAAAGGCATAGCCTTCAAATCTCTGTGCCAAAGTGGGGACCCTGGGAAAGGGGAGAGTAAAAAAAAAACAAACCAGAAAAAAACAACTTATTTTGAAAAACAGATGACTATTTTCTACATTGCAGCTTCTGATAGATACCCACCAAAGGAAAAACTTATTACAACTTATTACTTTTCCACATTATTGAAAATGGCATTTTATAGTAATAAAGCTTGGATTGCCCTGTATGTAGGTATGGCTCACTTTGTTTGCATGAGTCATGTTGGTTACCTTACTAGTTTTGGAGGTTGCATTTATTTTTTTGAGCACCGGGAACAGCAAATCTGGAAGCCATGCAGGATGTTTGATGGGACAATTTGCATCTTTTTATCTGAAAAGATTCTCCAGTTCAACTGTTTCACAGTGGTGCTGGTGTTTTAGTCTCTGCAGTGTGCTGGAAAGTTGAGGCACCCCTGCGTGTGTACAGAGTTCTTACCTAAAGTGTTCCACTATAAAAATAATAAATGTGTCTCTGCTAAGTGAGCATATGCTAAGTATAAGACTAATGGCAAGCTTAAACACTATACTGAGAATGGTACCTGAAAGAAATGTTGAAGCGAAAAAGAATCTATTCTGGAACCTACTAAAAAAAAAAAACCACAAATGATGCTTTGATGATTGTATCATTAAAATGAATTGTTAGGTGAATTCAGTACACGAACTGCAAGAAGAATGTGAATTAAAATAGCTCAGAACACATTATGTGCAGAGGGAATTAGAAGTTAAAGTAAACCAAGTAGAGGTGGGAATTGAAGGTGTCCCGCTTTTCAACGTAATTTAAAATTCAGTCATCCAAGAGTAAAAATGAACAATTTGTATGTCATGAAATTGAAGAGTTTTTATTTAGGTATTCCTGAAGGGCCAGAGCTGTTTGACCTGTGTTGTTATTCTGTCAATAAATACTCAAACAACTTAGTGTGTCACCTTGATAGTGCTTGCAGCTTTCCCTCACTTTTCTTATTTTTTCTCTTTGGTTGTGAGTGTAAAAAGTGGAATTGTCAGGCTGGATTTTTGAAGCTGAACTTCAAAACTGACTATTATTTGAAAGCTAGATGCTACATGGGCATATCAAGAAGGGATTGAAATTTTAAAATTATGTAAAATTCACAAACGTGCCCGTTGTTTTTTTTAAAAAAGTAAAAGCAGTGCACATCCATACCTTTGTGCACATCTGTCTTAGCTGTCTTCCTCTGCAGTCTGTTAATTATGCTGGAACCCAAGGGGTATAAATATATGCCTCCCATAGATTATGGGATGTGTTTGCTACCACTGATAAACAGGTTGGATAGCTGTTCTCAACAGCCACTATTGTACTGTTAAAATGTCTCCACCTTGAGCATATGATTTCACAGTGTCTGGTGGCTTTGCAAAGGAGCTGCTGCCAGCGGAAAGCCCTGGGATGGAAAAAAATGGCAGCTGGGTGTGGAGCTGCTAGGACACTTGCAGAGTTCAAGTAGGTAAAATCCATTCCCCTGCATTAATTATAATGGTTTACTGATGCTCATTAATATGCCACTTTTATTAGCAAGACACATGGTTGCACTGCTTTCCTGACACCTATTATTTCCTCCCTCTGAACAGAACAAAGGAAACAATAGTCATCTGGTATTAGCATGACACACGTTATTTCCCAATAAAAGATGGAGGTAATCAAATCAGTCCTGCATGCACAGCACAGTATTCCCTTAGCCTTGGGAGAGAGGCAAGTGAGAAAATTCTTAATGTGCTAATTTTACACCTGAATGAGCAAGGTATGTGTCTAACTAAAAGGATGTGATTGACTCCAATGAGTCTACTTACATAATTAAGGGGCTTGGTTTTTTAGTTTCATGCTGAATATGCTTTGCTGTGTTGATACCATACAGAATAAACACAGGCAGCAAGCATTCATCTTCTGCTGGGGTATCAAGGGGAGGTTGAATTCATAATTTCTGAAGAAGGGAGAACGGAGTAGCCAAATCCACTCATTGCTTATCTCTGAATCCTTGGGTAATAGAGTGCGCTTGGAGGAAGATTTAGAAACTAATTTTCAGTGACATCACAGAGAAGTAGTTGAAGCCAAAATAAAAGTGACTGGGAATCTATAAGTAATTGCCAATGGTTATTGCCAAGTGATTTTTAGCGCTCCATTATTTATTTATGCTTTTACTGTATAAAAGCACTGGAATTCAGAAATAGCTCAGGTTTCATCCACTCAGTATTTCCGCCCATTACGTTAAATGTTCATCCAATCAAATAAGCACCTGCACACAGCTGGGGTAGAGAACAATATACTTCCCAACTTGTGGCCACTTGCTGTAACCATTAACCCACTGAATTAGGCATCCTTGCACTTGCTTTTCTACTTCCATGTTTTCTACAGATTCAGTTGTGGGATGGAAGAGAAAAGGATGGGAAACCTCTCTGGCTTCCCTTGCCATAGTGCTTTTCTTCAGAAAGAAATGGAGCTCTGGGTTTTACCTTTTTTTTTTTTTTAGAGGGAGGGCAAGTTAGCCCTTGCATGTCCCAATTCCCAGACAAGTGCTTCAGCAGCTGATAATTTCTCAGGACATTGAGGATGGCATATCCCCCTCACGTTGATTTGCATGGACCTGTGTGGCGTTAGACAGCGGGCTCTTCATGCAAGTCAGTGTTTTTGTGAGACTCCCTGAGAGGCTCTCAGGGCGCCTGGGCACGAGGACAGTGGGGCTGGAAGTCTACACAGGTTAAGGCAGCTTGTTTTTCACTTACTCCAGCTGGTAACAGCTTGTTCTTTGCCAAAAAGTTTATCCGTGTCTCAAGGTAACTGGCAAAACTCCAGTACCTGGCACTTCTCATGGGATTGGTGGGTCAGCTGGAGAATGGAGCCGAAGAAGTGTCCTGGTTCTGGCCAGGACATGGTTAATTTTTACACTAGCCAGGAGGGGGCATGGCCAGGATCTGGAGGTTATTCCACATTTTCTGGGGACAGGGAAAGGGATCGCTTCTGGGTAGAAGGATGGTGCAGTCAGGTTTTGTTGTGGCATTCCACGGGAGCGAACATTCGCATATGAATCATTTGTCTCTTACACGCTCAGTTACTAATATTGTTGTTACTGTGTGTTTTCTTGTCCCATTGCTGTTTCCAGTAAATTATTCTTAACTCCACCCCTGATCTTCGTCTTTGGTGCCTCCAGTTCTCCTTTGCATCCTGCTGCAGGGGAGGAGGAGGGGAGGACAGGGGAGAGAGAGCGAGCAGCACGTGGTTTCAAGTCTTTCAGTGGGAACACTAAATTGGGGAATACCATTCCCTAAACCTCAACAGGAAGACTGAGGAATAGCACTTTTAGATGTAGTTACATAATTCTGTCCACATGGCATTTGAGGTATGCAGGTTCTTTTTTAGAATTTTTCACTGTGGGTTTTTCCTTTATGTGTTACTTTGCTTACTGTTCCTATTGGTGTAGTTGTCTGCTGGGGAGACTTACACCGAGTGACACAGTAACTTATACCTAATGCATGAGATTTGTTGCATGAAAACAAGTGTAATTAACTGTCACTGATAAAGGTAGATGTTAGAAATTTGTAAGCAGTGTTTCTTTGTGCCTAGTACTTGAAACTGAAGATTGCACGTTAAACAGAAATATGATATATATCTTGAAATACAATTTAAGGTACTTCTATGATGTGTTCCTAATCTCTGAACTGTGTTTTTTTCTATATGCTTCAAAGTCTTTTATATTACTGTGTTCTAGCAGTTGGTGAGAAAGACACTGGCTTTCAGTGCAAATAAACTGCACTGTAGAATGTGACTAAGCTTAACATTAGCAAACATGGCATTTTCATCTGGATGCAGTTATTTCATTGTTATTTAAACCTTAATGTTCTTTCTGACACCATGACCCTGATAAACCTTGTAAACTGTCTCCTAGGTCATACCAGACAGTATGGCCCAGTAAGGCCCCCATCTGCTCCAGATAGCCATGTTACTGAGGTATCACATGAGGGCAGGCAGTCTGTTCTTGCCTCAAAAATTACATTTGGCAAATAATACATCAAACTGCTGCAAGAGCTTAAGCTGTTACCTGCAAAATTCCATGAGAAGTATGGTGAGAAAAAGAACCTTCATTAAAACTTTGTGCCATTTAAAGAATACATGCCCTCCTCTGACACTTCCCACTGTTTATTTGGAGCACACTGCCGTGCCAAAATGCTCCACAGGACCGATTGCTCTGGAGTGTCGTAGGTTCCATTCATGTCTCGTATTGGCAGCTTCAGCATCCAGCAAAAGCAACTTAGCTGAGTCACTTAAGCACTTCTGTCATCCACAGACTGACTCTGCTGTATGAGGAGGAAAATACTTCCAATTTAAGGGAGATTATTTTAACCCTGTAGTTGGAAACAGTGATTTATGAAACATGCAGTAGATGGAGGTTGCTGAAGTTGGTGCCTATGCAGGCAATTCTTCACAGTTACGTGGATGGTGGCATTTGTTCATGAGGACTGCTGAATACACATTCAGAGGCTTGAACGTGGCTTTTTTAGTGTGTGCAGTGATAAATGGCTGTAGATGTGGAAATGTCATAAAAGTACACAGTCTTATTAGAAAGGAGGAAAGTAGAAACTCTCATGCAATGATATTTGAATTCCACTTACACTCACCAAAGGAAGAATCATAGCATTGTTTGGGTTGGAAGGGATCTTTAAAGATCATCTGTTCCTAACCCCTGCTGTGGGCAGGGACACCTTCCATTAGACCAGGTTGCTCCAAGCTCTGTCCAACCTGACCTTAAACTCTTCCAGGCATGGAGCATCCACAATTGCTCTGGAAAACCTGTCCCAGTACCTCACTACGTTCTAAGTAAAGGAAAAAAAAAAGGCTTTGCTGCTTCCAGTGTTATATCTTACTCCTTGCTCTGTGCTACTCCAAGTATATCTGAAGTCCATTTTCAGTTTGCACTTAGTAACCTGCAGTCAATATAATACTTCCTGTCATGTTTCCATTATTATTTTTATGAGATTAAGATGCCAGTATAATTGCCAGAGTTATTGTTGAACCCAGCCTATCCACCTTTTCATGAAAGTCCCCAGTTAAATAATCAACTTTATTCAGTCATGTTAGGTATTTCTCATTAAACCATAATAATTTGAAGTATTTTCCAGTAAGTCAGGTGAGACTTCCTCTTGAATTTATGAGAATTATATTGGTGATAGATCAAATAAAAATATCTTCTGCTAGCAGGGTTATTTGCATTTCACTTGTGATGTTGACTAGCTGACATGAAATCTCTTTTCTTTTTATTGCCTCATTTCAAGGATGCAGGAAAGTGAGTACTGGGTATAAAACGACAAGAAGACAAATAGATGTTTTAAGTTTGAACCAACACAAAGCTTAATGTGATTTTTGTTTTTCAAGCCCAAAGTCAATGCAGACATTCAGAAGGTTCAAATCTGATCCTCAGCAGTTGTGGATCATGTTTATTAATCTCATTATGTAGTTGTGATTTTAAACAATGCTGAAAGAAGTGTTTATTAATGTTCCTTCTTTTTTTCACTGAGGCGTTTGCCATGCTTGTATAGATATGAGATATTGATAACATATTCCATGGAATTTCTGGGTTAGGACACATTTTCTGAAACTAAGACCAGCTTTTGGGGTGGTGTTTATAGAATCGTAGTATCATTTATGTTGGAAAACACCCTTAAGACCGTTGTGTCCAACTGTACATGGTTGCAGTGATCAGATGAGGGTGATACTAAACCTGCCTGGCTCGTGAATGTGGCTGTATGGATGGGCTGGTTTTGTGTTCATCCATTTTTTCCATGTGATCCCTTCCTGCCCGGGCTGCATGAGTTCTGCAGTGCCACGGTGTACTGCTGAGTTGCTTGGTCCCCATATGCCTTCATTTAATGTGATCAATACTGAGTTGATAAATAAATAGGGGGAGAGAGAATCGAGCAGGTTCAGACAGACTCAGAAATCTCATCTGCGCTCGGCGAGTCGATCGGATCAGTCAGGTCAAAATTGTGTCCTCTCCCCTGCGGGAGCCTCAACTCGCACGACTGTTCAATGCTTCTGTACACAGAATGAATGGAGACTATATTTTGTACACATTACTGTCAGTGTCTCAGAACACCAGTTAATAAGGGCATGGAAACAAGCCTGTTCCTAATGCCTGTCACTGCCTGCAGCCATCGCTGCGCCATGTGGGCTAGTGAGAAGCAGAGGAGAGGGTAATTCAAGGAAACAACATAACTCAATTGTCTGTTTCCCTTCTCATCTCATATTCTCCTTTCTGATTTTAATGACACAGCTGATGGACAGGCTCTAGCCCTTGGAGTTATTCTTTTGATTTTCTTTGAGCAATTTTTTTTTCTTTTTGTCTTTCATTTCTTTTTGACTTCCAAATTGCTGCCATCGTTGCCTGCAAGCTGCTGCTGTGGACTGTCCTGAGGCTGTCCTGGTTCATAGAACAGCCAGCTGAGTCGCAGAGCTTCGGGTTTGCTCTGCCACAGAACAAAGTGTATTAACTGTTGCAGTGCATTTTTTTAAAAAGAAGTATATTAAGGTCACTTTTTCTGCCAAATCTCCCAGCTGACAACATAAAATGTTACTTCGCCACTAGGATGACATTTCTTTTGCTGTCATCCTGTGCTGAGGGTTAGCCTTGCTTTTTAGCTTCTCGGATGTAGAAGGATACCTCAATGTATTTGGTTTATTGAGTTTTGAAAAATACATGCTGTGACATTAAGTGAATAGTTAAATACTAAACTATTAGGAAAAAATGTCCCTTTAGTGTATTTTAGATTAGAATTTATCAGGACAAATGCTTCCCATTTTAAATTCAGCATACCACCACAGACTAAGCAGGCAATTATTTTAAAATGTGGTTTTTTTCTTTGCTGGTTGATTTAGTGTGAACAAACTCTAGATTGATTTCTAGAATCTATATTGAAATCTAGTCCTAAAGGCAGAAGTCCTCAACTCAGTTCATATATGGTGTAACACTGACAGGAAGAAGGAGAACTGCTGTTCCCTTGGCAGTGGGCAGGCTGTAAACTCCAGCAGGCCAGTCTTCAATGAACAGGATAAACTTGTGAAATATGGTCAATTATTTTTTATTATTATTTTTTTTCTAGGCTATGTTACTGGGCCATGGACTATTGGGGTTGTACAGATTACTTTATTTTTGCAATCTGCTTTAGTCTTATTATCTTTGTTTTTCAATCTGCGAGAACCTGTGTCTTTCTCATGCATCTTCATATTTGGCTCATCACACTCTTTCCAAGGAAAAAACTTATGAATATTCTGGTTGAAAACTTATGTTCCAGAGCTCTTTGCCCCAAATAGTTGGTCACAGAATGTCTGTTTTACACGTTCAAGAAATGTATTTTTCTCTTATCCTGATTTTTTCTTTTCTGACATGAGAAGCATCACTAATTGTGAACTTCAAATAGGAGTAAAAGTGTGGCTCACTTGTACAGTGAGAAAATGTTTAGTTTCCAGTTAAGTACTGGGGCAGCAATGCCTTGGGGGCAGAAAGGCAAGAGGGGCGAAGAATTCATTGGTGGTATTGGCTGACTGGGTGATTATTAGCAATAGGAGATACTGAAACTTAATTAGAGTTTCTGATCTGGAACAGTGTATTAGGTTTAATTATGTCTGGAAGTCTAGTATTTTACACTTTTTCTTTTAATTAAAATGTATGAATGTGAGTAGCAAAGCTTCTAAGTCTTACAGTCTGGGAAGACCAAGAGCAAGAAATAACTACATTGTCTACATGATGCCATATAAAAAAATCCAAACCAAAACAAACCACAAAAAACTAGTGGTAAAGGCTGAGGAAGTTGGAGTAAAGGTGAATTTAAATGTTTGACCTGTAAGAATTGAAATGATCTTTAATAGTGTACAGAGCTAGGCTTGTTGGTGCAGCTCCAGCCAATATCTGCGTGATCTGATATGTAGCAATTCATCCTAATTTTGAGTTGTCATGGGGTCAGTCTATGCTCTTGATTGTCCCATCTTTGATGTCAAGCATAAACATTGAAGATCCAGTGTGGAGAACATTCAGAATCATACAAATGTGGTCCCCGAGTATCCTGGGGAAATTTCAGTTGCTATTCAGCATTGCTGAGCTCCAGGGACCTGTATCTCAGCAGTGGATGAAATAATTCACTTGCTAGATTTTCACAGCATGGTTTCAGGTTTAGGAGTGTTACTAAGATGCCATGTGAGATAAAGCAGATGATATAAAGCGCACAAATTAAAATTGAAAGGGACTAAATAAAATAGGGAAGTGCACATTTACGGTGATGAAAGTGCTGTTAAAGCTACCCTAATTACTCTTGATAAGAAAATACAGTAATAAAGATGACACACACTACAGTATGAACTTAAGTGATCAGCCTCAGCATTCATTGTTACGTTTTAATCTCTCCTGAAAGGGAGTGATCCACCACTCTGAGGTAGCTGATGGTGGTGATAGATGCAGACCATTTCAGCAATTCTCTCTGTTTTGGCAGCTCCACTCACTCATCTGCAGCGCTCAGACTGCTGGGATAGATCTCCCTGCAGTTTGTTTTGTGTCTCAGCAGATTTTTCTCTCTCAAGTGATGCTTTTGTTTTATGTTGTGAGAGTTTGTATTTATTCCTCCTTGGAGTCTGGGTGAAAATGGCACAAATAGCACAAATACAGTCAATCCTTGCATAATGAAGTTCAGCTGGTTCTTTTCTTTTTGTCTCTGACCTTCAAGTGATAGAAGGTCTTCATTTAGTACAGGTCAGGATTTTAAGTTGAATGAAGGTACTAATACACCTTCCATGCAGAAAAAAAAAGATGCAGAAACAGAGTATGAGGTGGGTTGTAAGCATTTTATCTGCATTAATATACCTTGGGGAGTTGGGTAGGAAACCGAAGCGTGGAGGAGGAAAGCAAATGCAAGCTGTAAGGAGGTAATGAGGAATGGCTGATGTGTCTGTAGTTTGTGAGGGACTTGCTTCAGTTGTGGGAAACACGTGGAAGAGAGCCATGCACTACTGGGGGAAACTGAGAATCCCTAACACTCTGGTGTATTTTAGAGATTTCTGTGCTGCTGCTGGTGTCTCTGCACCATTATTTTCATTATTTCTCTCTCCCTCGAATCATGAAATGCAATTCTTAATTCCAAGTATCTAAGAGGTATATGCTGATAAAATGTGTGTTAGATTAAAAGCCTGTGTGTTATAAGATCATATGGAAAGAGAATAAATGCCAGAAAACAACAATAAGATCCTCCTGGCAGTAAATTGGTAGCTGTGTTCTGTGCAGGGTCTGTCTTTGGGTTTGGTGCTGGCATGGGCAGTCTGTGCATCTCTGGAGAGCAGGGCAGGCACATGGAAACAGAAGGTGGTTGTTTGGAAGTGCAGGTATAATTTTATTGGTGACTGTTGAAAAATAAGTAGAGCCAAGATTTATAAACCCCAAATTTTAGTGAGAATGACATAAACTGTAACTTTAGGACCTGATTGTTTCCTGTGTTCCTGTTCATGTCTTGGTTTAAATTGCAGTTGAATATATAAACTGCAGCAAATAACAGTCCAGGAGCTTGTGGAGAAGAAAGGTCAGAAACTCAACTGAATTTAAGGTGGTTAGATGTTTATAGAGTGCAGTGGCTTCTACATCCTCCTGTTGCAGCAATCACCTAAAGAATAAGGTCTTGGGGATCACAGAAATTGGAGCTGGAGAAGTTTTTTTAACAAGAGGCTTGCAATTGCTGAAAGCATCTTCATGGATCTGAGCTTTGTTTTAGATTCATTCTTGTCATCTTTACCAGTGTGGAATAAGTCCTGATGTTTGGTATTGTAATGCATTGTTGCGTATTGTAACCAATTGTAAATGGGGAATAAATTATTATTGCTTGTGTTACATAAGAAAATTATATGTCATGCACAAAAATGAGTAGAAAAACTTAAAAAGGGTTGTGACAGCACCACCCACTATAGTACAACAGATGTTTCTTTTTTTTAAAACTTAATCATACAGTGAGTTAAATGGGTTACAGCAAGGTGAAAACTTTGTCCTCGATAATGTCCATACTTTAAAGCTTTCTTGTAATAGTATCATAATGCTGCAGAAATTATTCCCATTTGTAGCATCTGAGACTTGGACATGTTTACTGCTCTCTCTATTTTCATGTCAGCGAGTCAGGTGCAGACAAAACATCTGAGGATGTTATTAGTGAGTTAATTAGTACAATCAATGTAAAGACAGATTTAGAAGCCGGAGTCGTAGTGCAGAAATGTATTTAATTTATATTACCTTGGGTTTTGTTGTTTTTTTTCCCCCTCGTGATTAGAAGTACTGCTTGGTCTGTCCATAGAATAATAGAATGGTTTGGGGCTGGAAGGGACCTTAAAAGATCATAATGTTCAAACTCCTGCTGTGGACAGTGACACCTTCCACTAGAGCAGATTGCTCAGGGTTCCATCCAGCCTGTCCTTGAAGACCTCCAGGGATAGGGCATCCACAACTTCTCTGGGCAGTCTGTGCCAGGGCCTCACCACCCTCACAGCAAAGAACTTCCTCCTAATATCTAATCTAAACCTGCTTGCTTTTAGTGTCAATTCATTCCCCCTTGTCCTGTCACTCAATCCTCTTGTAAAAAGTCTCTTTCCATCTTTCTTGTGAACTCCCTTCAGGGACTGGAAAGCTACGACTAGGTCACCCCAAAGCCTTCCCTTCTCCAGGATAAACAATGAACAATCCCAACTCTCCCAGCCTTTCCTTATAGGAGAGGTGTTCCATCCCTCTCATCATCTTGATCCCTCCTCTGGACTTGCTCCAACAGGTCCATGT
>VYXB01003179.1:1301-34979 GCA_013397135.1 Pachyramphus minor | reverse complement strand
CAATTTAGGATGTTGTGGGGGACCATGTCAAAGACTTTACAAAGGTCCAGTTAAATGACATCTGTAACCCTTCCCTTGTCCACTGATGCAGTCACTCCATTGTAGAAGGCCATGGGGTTGGTCAGAAGGACTCACCCTTGGTGAAGCCGTGCTGGCTGTCCCAAATCACCTCCCTGTCCTCCATGTACCTCAGCACAGCTTCTAGGAGCATCTGTTCCATGACCTTCCCAGCACAGAGGGGAGGCTGACAGGTTGGTAGTTCTCAGGCTCCTCCTTTCTACCCTTTTAAAGGATGGGTACAATGCTTCCCCTTCTCCAGTCACCTGGGTCTTCACCTGACAGCCATGACTTTCCAAATGTCATGGGGAGTGGCTTGGGAACTACATCAGCCCTAAATCCCTCAGGACTTGGGTGCATCTCATCAGGTCCCATAGACTTATGTACATTCAGGTTCCTCAGGTGGTCACAAACCCCATCTTCTCTTGTAGTGGGAGGGACTTTGCTCCCCCAGTCCCCATCCTGCTGTCCATCCTCTTGAGTGGTGAGGGAAGAGAGGTTGCCTCTCTGAGGCAAAAAAGTTGTTGAGTACCTCACCCTTCTCCTCATTCAGAATTTTCAAGTTGAACTACACCTTTTCTCTCTGCTGTTTTTGCAATACCTATTTTGCTTAGTCATCAGTTATCCTGGTTTTACATGTTAGTAGCTGTGTTTATTGGAGATTGTAAAATCCAAATAATAGGAAATTTATTAAATTTCCCTACAAACAGATTTTTGCCTTGAAATTTACTTAGGTATTGCTGCGTGCTGATACATGTGAATTGGAAAGATTGATTTTTGATAGACTGCAGCACTTTTTTTTGGTGGTAAATTGTACATGGAATTGTAAAAGAATAGTAGACTTCTGTTGTCTATCAGCAGCATGACAGTAATCTTAAAAAGCAATCTCTGCCAACAAATGATGCTGTAGAAAAGAAACTTTGCACTCGATAGGCTTCCTCGTTACTGCAACTTCTGCTAAAACAAACAAGTGCAGAGAGCTTGGTTAGGAAAACTTGGGTGCTCCTGAACTGAGGAGAGGCTTGCAACATAAAAGTGTATTGCCTTGTTTTGCAGATATATTTATGGTTGCCCTGAATAAAAACTTGGAAACTTGGCATTGGAAAAACATATGTGCTCAGTGTCTGCTGCTTATATTTTAGTAGCCTGGTTGGTTCCCAGCAGGTTTTAAAGGCATATTGTTTTCTGACATTTGTTATCCTGCGAACAGTTCTTGTTGGGTCAAGTTCTTTGCTGCAGTTTTTGGAATGACCGTTCAGTGAAGTCTGCTGCTCCATTGATCCTGTGGATCTAAACAGTCTCTAAATAAATGCAAAATGCTTCCTGAGAACGTTGATGCTTCCATGTACCAAAAAGAAGAGCGTTCTTTCAGCAATGTTACCTGTACCAAAGCTGCTATGGGCCTCATTCGGCTTTTGAAATTCAGCAGAAGCCTTTGCAAGGCATTAGTCAGGATGGATCTGGGGCTGTTGCAGGGTGTTACTCAATTAGAGGGTAGTACTGAGAACTTGGTATGAAAACTAGTAGATAGCCATAGGTCACCATTCAAAATACCAAAACCCCTCATTAATCTTAACAATTAATGTATTAAGAATGACCTATGGGGGTTTCGTGGAGACTTTCACCCTGAGTTCTCCTCCAGGAAGAATTATATGGTCTTGTGGATTAATGTAATCATCGACTTTAAATACTATAATAACCTCAGAACTCTTAGAAGCTGATTACAGGGAATTTTTCTGTACAGCTGGGGCTTGTCATTTTGAAGTAACATAGAAAGTGAGGTGGTATTGGTCTACTGCTTTAGGTGAGAGGGAGCTGCTACTGTGAAGCAGCTCAGTGAAAGGTGACGTATTTTTACTAAAAGCAAAGAAGCTTTAATATTGTGCAAAAAAATCATGTAAGATCTCATTGGAGATATTGTATATAGTTCTGTCATGTTTGTTCCAAAAAGATGATTTTGAATGGGGAACATGTTCAGTGATGACTTGCAAGGGTGTGTGTAGGAATGCAGAATCTATCTGATAAAAAAGGATTAAAGAGGTTTGCCTTTTTTAGCATAGCAGTATGAAGCTTATGAAGAGTTATTTGTACCATGTACAAATTCAGTGAGAGATAAACATCAAGGGAGAAGAAGAAAATTGTAAAGGACACCATAGTTACAAGAGCAAATGACATGAAACTTTAAAGAATAAAACAGCTTGGGAATAAGAAGAAGGTTGCTGACCATTTGAGGTGTAAAAGATGCCAGAATTAATTACTGATTCCATATACAGTTATTTAATAGACAGAGCTGAAGGGGGAAGAGCCTGGAGATGGGAAAGTGCAGAGATGGGCTGGGAGGATTTGGTGATTACCTGTGCTGCCACAGTTGTAGCTGTAGCAGCACTTCTGAGCAAAATTTTCCATTGTTCTGCTTCGCTCTTAGTTATTTATGTATGAATGGAAGGAGGAGGATTATCGTTAAAAGTCACCATGGTGTTTATGAAACGATGTTTATGAAAGCTTTTATGGGTAAAGTCCTAGTGCTTTACTACTTCTGTGTGCCCCTCGAAGAGGAGCTGGGCATCATCCGCATGAGGGATTGTATTTGCTGACATCTTGCACCAAGCAGCTTCTCTGACCCACAGGCCCCACCACATCCTCTGTTGCCACAGAGGAACAAAACCAACTGTGGTGAAGTCCTGCTTCTCGGTGTCCTTGCTCGGTGGGAGGAGTTGGGGTGGTTTGGGGATGGGAACTATGTGTTCCTGTTCATAGGTGCTGTGACTGGACCCACCCCAGCACATGTAAGTTCTTCATGACTCCAGGGCACGTCATATTTTCTACTTTGTGACAAATGAGGTGGTGGGTGATTGAGCAGCCAGACCAAGACAATGCCAAGTATCTGTCAGATCATGAACAAGATTACAAAACACAGGGAAGAAAGAGTCCTGACACTGATAAATTATGGTGTATTTACTAGGTCAAGGTCTTTTACTTAATGAGGAGGTGCAAAAGAAGCGCTTTTTAGCTAAGCTGTCCTATTTTAAGGTGTTTAAAGACATAATAAAGACACGGTTTGCATTTCAATGAAAAGGATCAAAAAGAGAAAAATCTCTATGCACATTTAATACTTGGATTATTGAATAAGAAATCTAACAGCTAATGCATTGAATAAAAAATGAGAGTGAAACTATGTAGGGGAAGAAGTAAAAGAAGAGATAAGACCATTTATATCTTATTTCAGGCTGCAGGTAAAAGTTGAGAGATACAGAGGTTTGGTTTCATGGCACAAATAACTGTGTGGCTGAGGTAGCATGAGGACACATAACAGAACTCTGGCTCTCTCCTCAAGATGTGTTCCATGTGTTAAGGTAGATGTGATCCATGTGATATTAGGTGTGTTTTGAGATGCTGGTTTATTGTGCTGTTATCGTTTGTGTATCTGTGGTACACGATGGGTACGTGGATCCCAGGATGTAAGGAGATACATGAAACAGCAAGATAAAAGTACAAGAAAATGCTTACTGTATTCTTTCATTGAAAGAAAACTCTCAATGAGAAAAGCCTCACTTATCTACTGATGAAGTTCAGCTGTCACCCACAGCATCATATGCAACAGTTTTGAAAGACAGCAATGAGGAAAAGTGGCCTTTCTAACTGAGAAGAGCTTAAAAAGCCAACCAAACAAAACATCCCCTGCACCCTGTCTGTTTGTATCTGAAATACTGGTGGAGGGATGAAATTGAGGCTTCTCCATGGCAATGTTTATTCTGAGCTGTGTAAAGAAGAATCTAAAACCAAAGTCAGTGACCTGACCTGAATGAGGAAAAATTAAATCCGTGTGAAAAAACTTCAGATCTTACCAGCACGTATGCAAATGTTTAGAAATCAATACAGCTCAAGCCAGAGCAGTAAATAAAGATGAGCACTGCAGTCAGCTCTTGTATCATTTAACCATCTGGTCTACTACAGTCAATGCCAAATTTAGTTCATGTAAAATAGATGTAAATGAATGTCTGTTGCAAAAGAGACTATAAAGTGAATATCTGCTAAATGGAATGTCGCTGCGGCAGGGTGACAAGAAAAGAGAATTCAGAATTGTTGTGCGGAGATTCTAAAAGCCAACAGCAGCATTTTTGCAGCTGCAGTTGGGTTAACAAACGGGATTCTGGCATCTTTTGGGGAAAAAATGTGGTCAATGTTCAGGAGAATGCATTTTTGGTATTTAAGAGACTGGATAAGCCATACCTATTAGTGTAATTCCAGTCACCACTCTGAATATGCAGCTCCTCATCCAGAGCTGAAAGGGCACTAAAACAGTATCTATCTTAGAGAAAGATTTTCCGTTCTGCTTCACACAATGTCATGTCAGCTCTAACGTGGATCTGGGCAGAAGGGATGTGAGTGCTTCAGTGCGTCCTGCTCTCGAGCAGACGGGCAGGCAAGCAGCAGAAAAAGCAGGGCTGAGACAGAAGTCAAGGGAGAATTGGCCAGTGCTTGCAAAGACTGTAGAAATTCTTTCCATCCTCTCCTTTCCTCTCCTCTCTTCTCCTTCCTCCTCCATTGACCCTGCAAAGAGGTCACAAGTTTGGAACAGAGTCACGTGTCCTCCCTGCAGATTTTCCTTGGACTGTGAGGAAAAGCCTTATTTAAGTTTCAGATCTGGACTTGAGGAGATAACAAGCACCCTTTTTGCCGTATTTTGTGATAGGAATAGTTTCTGCAGGTTGTGGTTTTGTTGTTGAAGTACTTACAAGTTCAGTGGTTTGTAATGATAACGTTTGTAGTCTTCCTCTGGGCAACAGGCTCGTTGGAAGTTGTCCAAGTCTCGTGGGAAACAGCAGATCCTGGGAATTACCTCTACGCTAGTAGCTTCTTCTACTTCCAGGTGTCATCTTCTCAACAGATTCAAACACAGCCAAGGTTAGACAAACCATGAAAGTGAAATGTAAAGTTCTTCAGACACCTGTTCAGTAAGAGCACCTTTCAAAAAATAGAGACTCAGTGATTATACCCTCCTTTATTCCACTTTCATTCCATGAAATTTCATTCCATTCCAGAGCTTTGTGTCCCTCTGACTGACTGTCCTTCTGTGTAATTTCTCTACTAGTTTGATAAAGAAAATGTAGCTCCCTACGAGATGTCAGAGCAGAAAATGAGTAGGACTCTTGGGGGAAAAAAAAGAAAAAAATCAATTTTGAAGCCTCTTTTTAATAAGCTTATTGATCATCTTGGTCAAAACTTCTGCTGGGGAGCTGATGCCTGTCCTGATGCGTTTCTGGGTGTTTTGGTCTTGGAGAAGAACTGAGGCAATTTCATTAGTGCTCTGGCTGCTTCCCAGTGACTCCTCTCATTTTCAGAGCCACTGGTAACCTCAATGGAAACACCAATAAGATGATGTGCACTAGATCTGTTGAAAATTCTTTAGTTAATGAATGTCTCAGAGATGCCCTTTCAGCCTCTCTTCAGCTCCTGTGTCTTCCAGGATTGGAAGCACCGCTGCTGCCAGGCTTTTAGTCCATTCTTCTGCTGACAGTATGATTGACTTGTTTGGGCAGCATCTGTGTCCTGAAGAAAGGAAATCCTTCTTTAAATGAAGAGTCCCTATTAGAAAGCCTTGTCTGTTGAAGTAAGGTCAGAGTGGAAGTAGCAGAAGAGTACGGATAGACCAGACTGGTTGGAACTTGTTGAGCTGTGATTTGTGACCGCTTTCCTACTTTCAAAAGGTTATAGCAGAAGACCAACCTAGATCTGTACCAGTTTGTACTTTGCTTTACTCTCACTGAGCCTTTTGTTCAGTTTCATTAAAGTTCATCTTGCTGTAAGTATTGGTTTGGTTTTTCTTTTCAGTATGTTAGGGACCATTTCATATTATCCAGTACCAAGAATTTTCTGCTCTTTAATTCCTCAGTTCTTCTGAGGCTTATGTATTTTCACAGTAAGACAATGTCTGAGCAAAGGTATCATGCCCTGGACCCTCTTCTCTGTGTGACTTCATGTGCTCCTGGTTACCAACAGCCATGTGGCATGTGCTGTAGCAGGCAGGCAAGGCTGATCTAGGTGTGCTGTAGAAGTCCTTAACAAGCAGGTTTTTCTGCAAGCCTTTTTGTCCTCGCGTGTAATGATTCTTGTCTGGTGGCTCATGACTTTTTTTTTCTCAGTTCTTCTAGGAGAGAATGAGCTGGATTGTGGATTCCTGTAAATAGTAATTAGCCTTTCTCCTTTCAACTTAAATACTTTGTTGTTCATATCTCACTTCGGACTTAAATTAGAGGTTAAATTTTGTCCGTCAGTGCTACATGTACTTGTCAAAGCTGCAGTAGACTTTGGGGGAAAGCTCTGATGCATATTAGAAATAGATGATGTTAGCTTTATTGCAGAACTGTACCACTCAAATTGCCACCCCTTACATCTGTGGCTGTCATTAAACGTGCAAAAGGCCAAGCTGTAACTAAACAGGGCTGTAACTGTGTTGAGGATGTGCCAGTGGCATAAATGGGGAAGACAGCAGCATGTAATAGCCTTCTGGAGTTAAAAGCATTATGCCTTAGACTGTCTGCCAACTCAGATGCTTATTTGGGAAAGCAGTCACTGGGGCTTCAGTCTTCTGGAGCTGATATGTCTTATTTTCACCAGTCCTTCAGAATGTTCTTTTAAGTTACTTGCAGTGCATCTTTATGGAGGCTTCATGAAGTTCATGTACAGTTCATGTACATTTTTTTGCTACGAAATGTCTTGAAGAGCTGTAATCACTAGAGTGAATGATCAACTTGTGTTAGAAGTAATGGGACAGTAGCTTTACTCTTAATTTTACAGAAGTCCTTTCACAATCTTTAAAGGAAAGTAAAGAAAATCTGTAAATTACAATTCTAAGCTGAGTCAGGACCATGGGTTTATATCTATTAAGGTCACCTTTTAGTCATCAGAATCTGTTTGCAAATCCTTGTGTGCATCGTATGTATAATGACACAGTGACTTTTTCTTTGGTGCCTTTTCCAAAGATAATAGCTTCTTCTTTTAATTTCTGTACAGTTATAGATGTTGCAGGCTAGTTCTTCCCTGCATGGGGTTCTTCTGCCTTTTGAAATCAGCAGGCACTTCTCTTTTGATTTTTAAAATTTAAATATTAAAAGATGTGGCCAGGATTCCTGTGCAGCCAACAGTATTCCCTTTTTCTGTTGATTGGTTGTCAATGAGATTTACAACATCTAGGGGTGCTCTGTTTTTCCTGTGTGTATTTTCAGTTTCTCATTCCTTTCACACCTCCACACATCACAGCTGTTCTGTTTCATCTACTTCTTTCTTTCTCTGCTCCTTTTTACTTTCGTTGTGTTACTTCCTGGAACTTTTGGGAAAGAAAATACAACGCGTCTCTCTCCGTTCTCTTGTGCGGCGTTTGAGCAAAGCTCCAAGTTTCCTGCTGGAGATTCTCCCTCCTCTTGAAGCCCAGCTGGCATTCCTTCTCTTCAGAAATAGCTCAAGATATGTATTCAGATACTCAGTCCCTTGTCACTTGGATCTGGGGTGCTTTGTCCTATCACATCTAATTGAGTGTGTGCTGGACCAGTCAACCCCATCTGTTTCCACACCTTCCAGTGCTGAAGGACCCTTTTCAGCAAGAGAGAAAAAAGGTGGGATCAGTGCCTTGCTGCCAGCCAAGGACTTCCACAATCCACTTAGACAGAGGAAAAACTTTCTAATGAGGACTGATTTCTTTTTCATCTAGGTACATTCTTCCCTTTCTGTGCAGTAACTCCCTATCTGCAAGAGAAGTTAGCAGACTCTGTATTTGCAATAAAGGTTTGGATTGAATTTGCAGCTCAGTGCTGCAGCTCACATGCTGCCACGGCATTATCATTACCTTGCTGCAGTTATGCTTTTTTAGATGAATTGGCAGCAGCTTTTACAGACAGGCTGAACTTCATGGAAACCTAACTTAGAATGCACAGAATGAGGAAAATGCCTCTCTTATAAGGCTCCTGCTGAGCTGATAACAGTCTACAGGAAGACACCTATTTAAACAGAAAAAAATATCAGAAATAATCTCGTTGCTCAGATATTATTTTCAGCTGTATTAAGCTATTTTTAAATTTTATTAATGCTGGTTTTAATTTTTTTCTAGCATTTCCAGCCCTATTAATTTAGTCTGCACTGCATTTGGATCAATTCGTACACTTGATAATGCTCTATTTGCCTCTGCCCATTTAAAAAACAACAGGATGGATTTTCAGTGTATTAAAGAACCTGAGGTTCTTCCAAAGGCTCTGATTAGTCCAAAAGGCAAATCTCAGAGGCTGGCCAAGTGGAAACAGAAATTCCATGTTGGGTAACTGACCAGTGGATCTATATTTTCACCCCGGTGACTTCTCAAGTCAATTTTTCTACTGACATCTTGGCTTCAGGATTTTTCCCCCTCAGTAGGGATATCCTCATGAAGATTGTATACACGAGTTAATAGTAATAGAGGTAGAGCCGTAGAATGTTCAGCATAAACAGATAAAAGGAAAATAATAAAAAAAAAAACCTGCTCCCAAACTGCCAGGATTTAGAAAGACTTCCTGATGTGATTGCAATGCTGTTAGAAACCAGTTGAGATCACATTCAGCTTTCCTTTCATCACTGTGCATCTTTACATTTTCTTCTTGGAGATTAAAATACTCAGGGATTAGGATAGTAGAGAAGGCAACCTCTGTAAACCTGACCTGCATGATCCTAACAAGCACATAATCAAGGTACTAATATGTTAGATTTATGCTTCATTGTGCCCTCCTGTATGGCATAAAAGGGGGTCAAAGTTGTTCTAAATTTTCATGTTTCATTTCTTTGTTTTAAAGAAGTGCTAGCTATAAAAAGCCAATGTAAGGCAGGAACTTTATAGGAACACTTCTCTAATACAACTGGGTATGTTTAGTATTGTTTTAGGTCACAATGCCAGCTGTTCCTGCCCTCTGCTCAAGAGTATTGACAGCATCAATTTGTAGTTATTAATGCAAAGCAATACTTGCTACAGGCTTATTTGGGATGTGCACATTACTGAAGTATCAAGGTGCTAGAGAATGTGATTAAGATGTTTCAACTTGGACAAATTACCTGTATTTGTCTTCTCAGCAAAATTATTTTAGGGGCTGTTATATTATGTTATTGCCCTGTGAGGTTTTGCTATTTCAAGAGTGAACAGGATCACATTTTGCCTGGATGTTTTGAGTGTTTATTGTTCCCAGAGGATGCCTTGTTTATTTGTCTTGCTCCTGGTCTGTCACAACATTTTTACTTTGTCTCAGATTTCTTACAAGTTTGCACGTGGCAAGTCTTGTAATCTCATTTGCTTCACCAAACTTCGTATGCGGCTCTGAGAAACATTCCCATTTCACTGAAGTGCTTCCTCAGTGGCACAGTACAGATAGAGGTAGATGTAAGTTACCGTAGAAATTGTATTGTGATGCTGGATTTGTTGATTTATTCAACAATAACAAAACACAAAGCAGTAAGTGAATGACCTAGGATGAATTACCTTGAGTATCTGATACAGAAGTATCTTATTCCATTATGTGTCTTTTGGAAACAACAAAAATCAATTCTTTCTTAAGTATGTTCGTTCAGCTTCTTAATGACTTAAATGTGTATTTAAAAGCCCTGATACTGGTCAATTAAGTAAATGGGGCTGTGGATCTTGAAAAAGCAGTGCTTTTTCATGGAAATAGCAAAATCCCTGTATTATTTGTGTCTGACACTCCACTCTAAGAAACACACTGTCTTTATCGTGCCCTGTAGCTTTTGATGTTCTGCCAACCCCCTGGGGCTGGAGAATTACTGTGCTGGCTAACGTGCCATATAGACCAGTTTCAAAAGTTCATTTTGGATGGATGTAATTGTCTGTGGCAGTACAGTACAGTCTGAGGAATGCTGCCCTGTTGCTGACACCAACTATTTTGTGGTTAAATAGATGACTTCAGGGTCTGGATTGCCTTTCATAGGGGGAGAAGTACAAGCCCATCAGGCTGTGCACTCCTGTGCAGCAGATTTCTCTCTGTACAGGTTTGCTGCTGCTGTCCATTACTTCCCTTAAACCCATTTGGTGCCTGTACAATTATCAGAACTCTGGTCTTGTAATGACGTGCCATCTCCTGAAATCTTGACATGTCAGCTGCAGTGCACAAGAGTGACACTTACTTTAAGTAGAAGCTTACTTTCTGTCCAGTGTATACGTTTATTGCAAGTTTGCTGTTTATATAACAACAGGGCATCATTATTCTGGCACTGTCCAGCAGTAGTAATTTTGTTTGCTATTAGTGACTGATTATGTACACTGTGAGAGGTTTATCTTCTTTTTGCTGTGCACTATTATTCATAGTGTAGGACACACCTAGTAATTTTGCTGGGAGATATTTTGAGGAAAAAAAGAAAACGGCAACAACATAAGAGTAGTGTGCATGAAGTTTCACAGAACTGTTCAGAGAGCATTTTTTCCCCACAATTTGACTTGTTTTGTCAGTGTACATTAGAGATGACCACTTGATTGCTGCTCAGTGAGACCATACTTTTTTTGTTTTTTTAACTCAAGCCTTATTTAACTCTACCTTTAAGCAGAAATGACTTCTGTACTCAGCCATTTGTGTGAGAACACTTGAAGTTTAAGATTTCAGAACTTTTTCAGAACTTTTATTAGTGAGGCAATACAATATTTAAATACTTGTGGTGCTGCTGCTTTGTTTTTATTTTCTAGCTGGTATTATTAGGCATGTTTTCAGCTTCACACGTGTAACTGGAAACAGTATCATAGGGTGGGTGAGGTTGGAAGGTGCCACAAGGAATCCTCTGGTCCAACATTCCTGCTCAAGCAGTCATCCCAAGAGCACATGGCACAGGATTGTGTCCAGGTGGTTCTGGAATATCTCCAGTGAGGAAGACTCCACACGCTCCCCAGGCATGTGTTCCAGTGCCCTGTCACTGCATAGGAAAGAAGTTCTTCCTCATATTCAAGTGGAACTTCCTGTGCCACCTCCCTTCAGATACTGATGGACATTGATGATGTTCCCTCTCAGCCGTCACTTCCTGAGGCTGAACAGGCCCAACTCCCTCAGCCTTTCCTCGTAAGAGAGATGTTCCAGTCCCTTAATTGTCTTTGCTCCCCTCCTCTAAACCTGCTCCAGTAGCTCCAAGTCTCTCTTTCACTGAGCAGCCCAGAACTGGACACAGCTCTCCCAGTGTGGCCTCATCAGGGCTGAGAAGAAGGGCAGGATCACCTCCCCTGACCTGCTGGCAAAGCTCTTCCTAATGCACCCCAAAACACCATCAGCCTTTTCGGCTAGTGGCCAGCTTGTTATCCACTGGGACTTCCAGGTCCTTCTTTGCAGGGCTGCTTTCCAGCAGGTCAGATAAACGTCCTAAAAATAAACATGAATGCCTTCAAAAGAAACAAAATTTTTGTATTTGATTCATATATATCCCCACACTACACATATACATCTTATTCTTGTCTTGAGTAATATCTTTGGTGTTAAACAAACTGTTATTTAGAATTATGCTTAGTGTACACTTATTTGCATTAAAATATATGAAGAGTAGGTACTACATGAGAGAATATACTACAGGGCTTTATGTTTCTGATGATTTTGTGGCTTGTTTCAAAGAACACACATTTTGTGCAGCTCATTTGCTTGTTCTTTTAAGAGGACACCTGTAGATTCAAAGAATATGTTTTTGGAAACTATTTTTGGAAGATTTTAGTGAAGCCTCTCAAAGCTCCAGTAAGCTGCATTGGAGGGCAGGACAGGAAGGAGTTAAGATTGTGTTTAATAAAGTCGGGAGCTCATCATCTGCTGGAGCTGCTGTTACCAGATTGCAAAAAGTCTCAGTGTGAGGATATTGAGAACAGAAACATGCATGTACAGAAAGAGTAATAGTTTTCAAAAAATGCCTCTCTCCTTTATAAAAAGCCATTCACAGAAGGCAACTGGAAAAGCTAACAATTAAATGAATCTTACCTGCTTTCATGTCACAACTTATACAGGAAGAAGGTCCACAAATCAGGCCATATAACTGATGCCTTTGTCTTCTTCCAGAACACTTCTTGAGCCTTATTGTTTGTAGGATGTCTGCCAGGATCTGCACAGTGGTACGACTGCTGTGTGGCTGTGGTGTGTCCCCACAGTCATTCTGCTCAACTGTGAAACATATGCCCATGGTTTTCCCTGAATTTAGTCAGGGAATATTGCAATTATGTTTCTCCTTCCTAAAATTTTTGCAGCATAGAGCAAAATCTAATTTTTTTGACAGGACATGATTAAATGGAATGTTCAACCTAGCATTAGGAAGGGGGCTGGCCTCTGATAAGCCAAAGGCTAAATTTTGGTTTGTGGAAAATTTTTTTATGTTGCAATTTTATTTGTGTGTGGGTTTTTTTGTTTTGTTTTGGTTTTTTTTGTTTGTTTTAGTAATTTCTTATCTATAAACAGTTTTGTAATTCTTGAGCACTTTAGGATGCATAGCTAGGACACTCTTTGTGCATAATCATGAAATGTATGTAAGAATATATATGGCATGCATGTGATCAAGTCCATTAAGAGCAATCAAAGTCAAATTTGTTGTTATTCAGGGAAGCAGGATGTTAGGAGCAAGTAAAAGTGTATACTACAACAACAAAAATAAATGCCGGTTCCCCACACAGCATTTATGAGTATGAGGCAGTTTAGTCATGATACCAGAGAACTGATACATCTGTTAAGAGAAATGCATTTTATGCACCATAAAATTAAATGTTGCACTGCCAAGAAATATAGCAAGCATTCCTGTAAGTCAGTTTTTGCAAACTAAACGTTGTAACATGATATCCTGGAAATCTGTTTTGAAATCATATTCCATTAGGAACATGCACTGTACCTGATGGAAGGATTACAGCTGTCTTTTATGGGGCTTTATTTTTCCTGCATTGAGACTGTCCTTTGTACCCTTAGCAGACTCAAGCAAAAGAAAGATATTTCATATTTATGTGGAACTATATGATCCTAAATGAATCCAAAGTGCTAAAAACATCTCTACAGCATATGTCCCGTGGTGCTACTGAAGCACTATTATCAGGTTGGGAAGCAAACAAACACTATCTGGAGTGTTTTGCTTTCATTGGGAAAGAAAATTTTGGCCACCAAACACACCAAGCTTTAAGTACTGTGGTTCTGAAAAGTTCCAGCACCTTTAATAGAATCATAGAATCATTAAAGCTGGGAAAGACCTCCAAGATCATCCATCAACTCTTCCCCCAGCACTACCAAGTCCATCACTAACCCATGTCCCCAAATACCACATCTACAAGTCTTTTAAATCCCTCCAGGGATGGTGACTCTACCAGTGCCCTGGGCAGCCTGTTCCAGTGCTTGACAACCCTTTTGGAGAAGAAATTTTCCCCAGTATATCCAATCTAAAGGCCAAACAAAGCAGTTGTAGAGATTTTTCACTACTTTGATATCTCGAAGCACACAAAGACATTGTACTGGGACCTGTACAGTAAAATACAGAATGCACTGATGCAGAATCACTTTGTGACCAAGGTGCTACTGCTCTGTAAAAAGCAACCAAGGATCTATATATCAATTTCCCTTTCCCTTTACCATTCCCCAACATGTTACTACTCAGTTCTCTGCAAAAAAAAAAAAAACAACCAGAGACAGGGAACAGGTGGCAGAAACTCAAGTCAACATTGTGCGTGTTTTCTAGGTATTAGCTAAAATATTTACATGATTACAAGTGTATGCAAGTCAGCAGTATGGTCGTATAAAGCGTGACAGTGATGTACTCCTTGGAGTCTTGTAGCTCTAAGAATTTAGAGGGTAAATTCTTAGGCACTGTGTAAATTGGTATAGATTTACTAATTGACACTAGCAGAGAGGGTGGCCCCTTGGGTTTCTAAAATGCTCCTGGCTCATTCAGAGATTATACACACCAAGATTATATTTGCTTTTCTGCTCTTACTTGTTAAACGCATTCTTTATTAAATTATATTTCTGTAGTTACTCTGTTCTGTAGAAGTGCCTGGCAGGTTCAGGCTCTTAATGCATCTTCCTCACTGGGGGGTTGTAAGGCTTAATTGTTCATAATGTATAAAAGCTTGAGATTAAAGGATTTATTTAAAAGCAACATATTATGATGATTATAAAGCTGATGGTGATATGTATCACACCTGCTGTCACACCAGCTTGAGCAAAAGCAATCTCTACCTTTAGACTGAAATTTCTCTGGAACAGTGAGAACAATATCACTTTTCAGTGCTTCTTTTTTCTATTGAAAAAAATCTGGTGTCATTTTCAAAAATCAAAATATTGAAGTTTATTATCTTTTCGTATGGATAAAACTAATTTGGGGAGATTATGTTAGTTAAATCCAGGTATTGAGCTGAACATGTCTTTTGCCACTGGGAAAATTAGAATAATTGCTAAAAAGATTTTTCTTTTTTCTTTTTCTGAAAAGAATCTGCTATTGTGGTAATATTTTAGCTGCTGAAAAACTTTCTGATTTAAAGTGCAGATAAGAGCTGAGATTAATTGTCTCCAGTTTATTTGCATTCTCTTATTCACCCATCGACTGCAAAGGTCAGAGGAAGTGTAGGAGTGCAAAAGTTATCCAGACCTACCTAAGAGAATTCATTATTTAGTGTGGTGTGTTTTAGCACTGCGTTTGAACCTCTCTTCCCCCACCTCTCTAACCCCCCTTCATTGTTCTCTTTGTTGTTCTTTCTTTCCCTTGTATAAACTTGATCTGAATGAGACAGAATGCCCGGGGGCATTGCTTATGGGATGCAGGGCTTTTCATCTCTTGATTGCCTTCTTGGCAGCATCTTTAGTGAATTCAAACCTTTATCTGTTAGAGACTGCAAGGTAAGGTAGATTCTGCAAATTGAGATTAACTTTGAATTCTGTTCCTTAATGGGGAAATGTCTTTATCTAACATGGCATCTTTTTGATAAGGAGTGAGGGCTGGATGGGTATTGTGGGGGAGCTCTGAAAGCTTCACCTAACTGAAGTCCTTCATGTTGTGTAAGCAGGGGACTGTGATCTCTGGAACTGACAATTCCCATCCTCCTGGTGTTGGTCAATAGAATGCAATCAGTGCAATTTGAAAAAGGAATTTTGAGTGGAGTGTCCTGGCAGAATGAGGGAGATTTAAAAGGTGATGAAAAAGTCCATTAGAAAAGGTTTTCAGAGATACCACTGTCGTTGTTACTTGTTCTCTTTCATTGTCTCAATATTATACACCTCAATTTTAGTGGGCTTGTTTAAAAAGGCACAGCTCAAGGTCTCTTAATGTCTTTGTAAATTATTTGTCTTTACACATCCTTGATCCGGACCTGAAAATCCCATTGTCGTTTTTTTATTTCCCATTTTTTATCTTCTCCCTCCCAGTATTGTCACCTTCAGATAGTTAAATGCCATCAATAATTCCTTGATTTACTATTCCATATTTTGTGCAGCTATCAAAACAAGTATTTTTTTTTGTGGTTTCAGCTGTTACATTTGCAATAAGGTATCAGCAACCTCAAAAAAAAATGTTGCTGAATGCAACTTTTAGAGGCTGTGATGGCACCCAAGCAACATACTTGCTTCCAGCTGTGAATGAAAATGCTTTCTTAAAGTTTCTCTACAATTTCAGATGACAGTGTTCCTCATAGAGAGAATTACCATAAAATAATGTTTTATTAACATTTTAGGCAATTTTTTTTACAGCTTATTGAACATTCCGGTGTTTTTCATAACACACAGTTATTTGAGGGTGCTTGGGTAGATTTTCATTTACAATATAGAGAAAATGTCTCACATTGAGACAGAATGTTTCTCACTGGTAAACAGCTTGTGTTTTGTTGGTGAAGGTGCTTGTCAGTGCTACAGGACAAAGCAAGAAGAGTGAATTAAAAGTCTCTATAGCTGTTCCATTAGGGATAAACCAGCTAGTCTTGTGCTGAATGTGTCTACAGAGTGTTTTTGTATGGATTGGAACACTAGGATGAGAGATCTGTAAAATGTACATTGCTAGAAAACTGTTTTTCTATTGTCCAAATATTCCATATATTAAGGTCAAACAGACCTCAGATTGCATCCACTGTTATTGAATTCAGTTTTTTTCAGTGAGTTCAAAGAGATTTGAATCAAGATCTTTCTAAAGTTGTGATAGTAAATCAGGCAAGGGAAAATGCTTCTTTTGTGCTTATGGAACGTGCTTCTTTATCCTTAATTTAAGATTTAATAATCATAAGTGATTTCTAAAGAAACTGTGTTATGTTTGTAAATATAAATTTTTCTATACTCATTTGTTAAAACAACTAGGCACTGTAATAAGCACAGTGATTTGATGCAAAGAAGAGCTCCAGTAGTATCTTGTGATGTGTTGTTCTCAAAGTAAATTTCAGTTTGGTTTTAGTTTTAACTGTTGACTTGAATTGTGAAAGATGGTCTTCAGTGGGCTTGTGGGAGAAGTATTCTGCCCTATTTTGTCTTGCTTGTTATTAGGTTATTAGACAGACAGCTGCAGTTGGCTTAAAATGGTGCACTAAAAATATTGAAGAGTCTAGCCTTGAGGAAGCAGAGCAGTAAAATGGCAACAAGAATATTTATTTAGCACAGAATCATCTGGGGATGTGGGAGATGCTTTAAAAAGTGTAATATACCACAGGACAAATTTCAGTGTATTACTTTTGTCTCTTACTGCTTCTATTGATCTTTTTCAAATACGTTTTAGGAAATTGTCACATATGTGTCCTCAGAGCCATAAAATAAGCTTGACATCAATAAGGGTTTCATAGATGCCATTTCACCCATAAAGCAGAATGGACAAGTTCTGCCCATTTAATATGCTTTCTGAATTAATTTAATTAAATATAGCTAGTTTGTTCCTTAGGAAAGGTTTTAGGTGAAAATTTATTGATCAAAGTGGATAACTTACACATTCAAAAGTAAGTTGCATTATTGGGGTAGTACAAAGGAAATTATTAGTATTTATCACTATGATTCATTGTGCTAATTTTAAGGATTTTAGGTTTCATTTTTCAAAAAACTTCAGCATCTCCAGCCAAACAGCACTTGAACCCACCCTGAAAGCACCCAGATGAATGATCTGCTGCTGGCCTACAAATGGCCACAGCTTGATTACATATCAGTCAAGCAGAACACCAAGCACCAAGAGAATTTACCATCATATCACAGCAAAGGAAGGGCCCACTGCTAAGAGTTCAGTGCCTTCTGAGAGATATGCCCAGCCTTCCAAATTCACCTAAATCTTAATTTTGCAAGTGCCATGTGACAGAGCACTGGGTGCCTGAAAAGATTCACTGGTACACCTAGTGACAAACTCTAAAATATTAGTTCATCGCTTTGATAAATATTACATAGCATTCAAATATATGCATAGGCACTCAAACCCATGCACAGTAGGTGTGTATGCCTGTACCCAGTATCTTTGCCATGGTTTCTTCCTGATGTATTTGTTATTCTTTATAATCTTGCTATGGACTTTTCTATTATGCCCTTTTTTCCTTCTTTATCCTCACTGTGCATTGCCTGCCAGATTTGAAAGAATTCCTTCATGCTTTTCTGAGTGCTTTGAAAAACACCCATCTCCAAATCTTAATTCCGAGTTCAGTGATCTTTGTTCAGACTCAGCTCTAATACACGTTTTGTGCTGACAGGATTTGGAATTTTGACTTCACTAGGCAGCAATTAAAACTAGTTATGTTTGCAAAGTACCTCTTATTTGTGAAATTTCTAGAAAAATAATTCAGGAGTAATAACTTTACAATCAGCTGATAGAAGACATGAGATTTGTAGGCTCTTCCTGGACTGAATAACCCTCGTACATACCACCCATAAAATCAGAAGCATAAATTAGGTTGGAAGCTACTCACAGAAGTGGTAACTGCCCAGCTAAGGGTTTGTCTTCCAGCCTCAGATGTGTTCTCATGCTGACTGGAAGACAAACCCGCACTTCCCTTCTTGCTCCAATACATGGGATGAAAATTTTCCAGGACAGTTCTTTTGCCCAAAGTTCATTCCTGCCAGATTTGTCCTTCTCTGAGTCCAGCCAGCTGTAAAAGGAGTCCAGTGGCATTTGGCAGACTGTTGTGTGAAATAAGTCTCACCCTGTATCCAGTGGATGTAGTTCACTGAACCAAAAAGAGTTTCGTGCTTTTATAGATGATAGTGTCGCACTTGAGTACAGAGAAAAAGAGCAGAACCTCTGCTGCTCCCTTATTTTAGTTGTGTGTTTTCTCTTAACTTTCTCAGCTGTCCTCTAAACCCACCTCAGCAACTGGTATCATCCAATTAGTCTGGTATTTGGCTTACATAGTTGGATTGTTATCAACTGTGCCCTTGTGCATATTTGTCTGAGTAAATTCAATCAGCTAATGAAATTGTGGTCTTTCCATCAGTTGATTATCAAATTGCTTGTATAGTTGCACCATCTCTCTTCCAAAGCTGCATATTTTTGTTTACTCAGGCAGTGCCTGACCCCTTCCTTGCCTTTCCTGAATGTCCCTTTTTTCACTTTACAGGCATTTAGTGTATCTAGAAATAATATGCAATATAGATCTGATTTAATTGGGAAGGTGACCTTTGTATCTCTTCATAGTCAAGTCATATTCATTTAAATTCATAGGGTAATTACTTGGTTTTGTTTTATTTATTCATTTTCTTTTACTAAAATATTTTTCTATATTCAAGTACAAATGTTTTATAGTAATTGCCCTTAGGGGTGAGAGGTATTTGCTCATCTTCCATGCTGCAGTACTTGCTTTCCTGTAGTACCACAGTGAGGTGATGTACTGTGCTACCATACCAAAACTGGAACAATGCAGCTTGTGCATGTCCAGGAGTGTGGCATTTTCATGCTGCTCTTTGTGGAGCTCTGCAGTGAGACTCCCCCATCGCTCCAACATCATCGCAAAAATGCCATATTCAGACTTACAATTCTGGCTGTTTCTGTGCTCTACAGGTTCATCATCAAAGAGGATGTGCATCAAAAATAAAATTCCTCCTCTGCAGAGAAATTATGTCTATTTAGGGAAGGTCTTTATATGATAAAGGCTTTTATTTTGGTGGAAAAAATCTGTTGGCATTACACAGGTCTGTTCGCTTTGGCAGAAGCCTCCTGAAATCAATAGATTCTGTTTCCCTTACGTACAGAATACTGAATAAATCTCTTTACCTGTGCAGACTTTACCCTAATGGCATCCTTACTTAATTTGCTTGGTAAAACCCTTATGGTAAATTCAGTAACCACTCTCCTTTTTTAAAGAGGTTTCCAGCCTGCAAATAATTTCAGAGACAGGATCTACTTATGGGAATACATCAGCAATGTTCGATCCAGCCATGATTTATCCTCCTTGTGTTAACTTTGTTTGAGCAAGAAAGGATCTGCAACCAAGGTTTATAACTGCTAGTTCTGTGGTACTGGTGGATCCCCATCCCCTCCAGATAGATTTTTTGATTTTGAAGGGTCTAAACCACAGTGGAATTCTATACCCCAGAGCCCAAAAGACATATAACAAAGCACAAGCACCAAAGCAAGAAGCTTCAGGAAAGCCCGGGCACTCCAGTTGATTTCCTGTTCAGTCACTGAGCTCTCCCTGTTAGCTCCTCTTGTCCATAAGGCATGGATATAGAAGGGTTGTAAAGATTTCCCTTAATTAATTTCTTCTGCTAATGGTGTAAAGGAAAAATCTCACTGTTGGCAATGAATGAATTTTGATAAAATGTTCTAAAAGGCTTCAGCCAGAGTCCTCCTATTAGAGGAAAGAGTTCAAATAAGTGAAGTTTGGTAAAATTGCTGGCAATTGAAACTGTCTTCCTATTATTAGAGGTATTGAGCATTCTTAAAATTTAGAGTAGTGCTTTCAGTACTGCATATAATACCGTGAACTATTTTTCTAGCACTTAAGGAAAGTAGACTGCAGACAAATATTTTGATTTTGTAACTATACTCTGAGATTTGTGGGTTTGATGTTCCTATTTCCTACAAGCCTACAATGCAGGAATGAGAGGGTTTGTAGAATAACCATATGGGGAACAGCAGGATAATGCTGATACTCTTCCTTGGGGTTTTCTTTTCTTGCATAAAAATATAAGAATGAACCACATCCCCGAAATCCACCAAAACCTGAGCAGTGAACACAAGCATAGTTAGTGTGTACTGCAGATGATTTTTCAACATCTACAAAAATTGAAATGGACAGTTGAATTCTTTCCTTTTGCAGCTTTTGCTCAGCTTCATCCTCCAACATCTATGTAACCAGCTGGTGCCTGGGTGACTCCTGGACAGTACAGAGTCCCTTCTCACAGCAATCTGTAGTTCCTCAGGGTGTCCCTGTACCAATATTGTTGTGATTTTTTTTCTTTTTTTTTTTTTTTTTTTTTTTTTTTTTTTTTTTTTTTTTTTTCTTTTTTCCCTATAAGCTGCTATGATGTGACGTTTCAAAATACTCAACAGTAAGTGCTAGCACATTTGAATATGCATATAGGAGGTGTGTTTGGATATGGATATGTAGGAGGGAATAGAAAGATAAGAGTTTTAGCCCATGGCAGGCATCCCACTCTCTCTCTGCCAGATGGGAATGGCACACGTGGCTGTACCTGTACATGTCAAGACCTGACTGCTGCACTGGCATAACACAGAAGCCCTAATAGGAACACCTTTTACATGACCAGCCCTGTCTCATAAGCCTTTCTCTGTTAGAAATTTTAAACGAGAACAGAAGAAAACACCACCTCCCTCTGCTGACCTACTAATAGGATTTATTGCAAGAAGCAGACATTTCACATTAGTAAGTTGGTAGCACCCATTATGGTGGCAGAGAAGGTGCATGAATGCTGTAGCTGAAGCCCTCTTATCTACCTCGCCCTCTCAGCACTAATAACTTTCAGTAGACATGCATGATTGTTATAGACAATAAACATCATCTTTTTTTATGCCCTTTATCAATTCCGTTTAAGAGCCCCATGTGTTTCTTTCCCAGTACAATGTGATATCTATTGAGGATGAACCATTAATCTTTTTTGATATTATGTTTCTTTTATTCCCCCTCTGCCCCAAATTTTGGTTCTTTTGATATTTGCAGAAATGTGTTACTACTTCACAAAAGTCTCTGCTTACTCTCAATTTCAAATCAGAAAAATTGCAGATGTAGAATTTAACTTGTACCTTCTCTAAGAATGCTGAAACTAGAGATGAGCAAACACTCTTCCAAGAGCTCTGGAAGGAATCCTTTGAATCTCATCATGTTTTTTATATATTTTAGGGCTGTATTTCATACTTTCAGCTTTCTGCACAGTTATGTTTTTCTGCAAATATTTATATGTAAAAAAATCACAAAATGCTACTCTTAAACTGTATTTCTCTCCTTCCCATGCAGTAGAAACTGGCTGGTTTCAAATTAGAAGTATTTTAGAAGCTTCCCATATGGAGTGTGTGCATTGATGAGCAGGAAGTGTTACTGGGCAAGAGCTGTGCTTTCTCCACACTGCTGCCTTGCTCCAGTCACAGGAGTGCTCAGGATGTTCTACTACTGCCTTCTCTAAACCACTGTAGTGTTCTTCTCCCCCTGCCATCCTCCATGAAGCACCATGCCATGCTCTGAATGATGTATTTACAGTAAGGCAGATGTGTCTATCAGTTCAGTCAAGAGATAGGATGATGTACTTTTTTCCCTCTAAGTGGTTAACAATTGGAAAAGATTCTTTTTATTGCTTAGCACTTTATTCACTTTATTCTTCTTTTTAGTGCGTTGGAAAATAAATCTGAAACATTTCTTCTGTTATCTAGCACTTTAAGCCTTTTCATGACATTTGTAACATCTCTTTGCCAACACTCCATCTGTGATTTTAGCTTGCAGGAAACACTTTGCAAATCTGTTATTAGCTTAGATGCAGAGAGCTGCTGTTTAAATATTAATTGTAACTTTCCTCATAAATGCAGTCAAACCCACTGAGTAACCAGTAAAGTTCAATAAATATCTAGGGCCAGGGGGGAGTGTGTTAGGGGGAGGACCTGCTCTTAGTCGTAGCAAAGGTCTTACCCACGTTACCAGTACAAAATAGAGAAGTGTCCTGATGTCACTTCCTTCCCTCTTCCCTTAGTCCTGCTACTTTCACACACTAAACAAAGAGAAATAAAAAAGAGTAACATTCACCTGCACTTGCACACTTAGTGGACTTTCTGCTAAACCAGCTGTGAGCAGGAGGGACAACATCACACAGTGCTAATAAGAAAAGATGAGAGCCATCAGTTGTTTCAAATCCTAGTTTTTGGGCAAACACACTTCTAAAGTACTTGGGTACTGCTCTGTCAAGAATCACACCTTAGTAGAGGCATTATCTTGGGGTTGAGCCCTTCTCTGTTTTCAGTCATGACCTTCACCATTATTTAATTTCTTGCTTGCAAAAAAAGTACCTTACACTTAAAAATAAAAATTGAAAAAGCAAAATATTGTGTGTTTGCAGATATTTCAATGAAGTGTATTGGATAGAAGTGAGGAAAAAAGTAGCTGACACCATCCGACCAGCCTGTTTTCTGTGGGTTACCAGGGCATTGTAATTGTAATAACCATATTTGTATAATTGAAAGAAGATCAGCCCCATTAAAATCATATTATGTATTTTCCCCTCTCCTTTTCTTCCAGATGGTTACTAATCTTTTATTGGTGAGGTGGTTTGCCTACGGTATAATCTGAGATTTTTCTTCTTGTCCTTTGAGTTACTCCTCTTTGTGTTTGCAGGTGGACTGAATTTTAATATGTTGAATTCTAGTATTGCTTAGAATTTAGTTGTTTTTCTCATTATCCTGCAAATACTTTTTTTTTTACATGATGTATTACCCACATATTCCTTTTATCTTGCAGCATTCTGTGAAGAAGGGTGCAGATATGGTGGAACTTGTGTAGCCCCTAACAAATGTGTCTGCCCTTCTGGATTCACAGGAAGTCACTGTGAGAAAGGTAAAGTTTTACTGAAAAACATCTTCTTTGGTAATGAGAAATATGATATAGTGAAGAAGTAATTACTTTCCATTCATTCATTCTGCTTGATATTTTCTCTCCATTGAAGATATGACTGTTCCATTTCTGCCTTTTCCAAGCTGAAAGTTAGTCTTGTTTAAAACTTTCCATGTTTAATTTTATCAGGGATGTATCTGCTTTTGCTTCCAGTGACACTTTTAGTTAATTAGAAGGGATATCAAATGAAAAATATTTACTCCATGTGTTTCCTGTGGTGCAAACTTCTGCTTTTCCTTCCTTGTTTCCTTCTGCTTTTTCTGAATTTGTTTTGCAAATTAGACCAGAATTCAGATGCTTGCTTTTTTCACTTCAAGTTATTGAATTCTCAAGATTTGATCTGTTTCTAAGTCACAGAGGCCACTGTTTTTTTATAGAATAACAGCCTATTGCAAAGTGTCTTGCTAGTCATGATTAGAGCCTGTCTTTTCCCAGATTTTTCAGTTTCAAGATTTGCTTCTGGCAGCCTCATAGTTCCACCTTTCTCTTCATTTCATAAAGAGCTGGTTTCTTCTCTACCTTATATGGCTCTTATTAGGTTCTGTATAGAGGAGTTTTGGGATTTTATTTTGTTTAGTATTTATTGATGTTATATATCACTTAACTAACAGTAACTAATGAGAGGTTTTTTGCACTGCATGTTTTGTTAATACACTGTTTGCACTTATATTTACTGTTGGATATGAAGTGGGTTGTTAATGCAAGTTGCATGCTGTAATATGGATGTGATTATAGTTGATAAATTTTTTAAGAAGAAAAAAAAAGAAATAACTGTTAAATCACTGGAATCACTTGTAACCCAGACATTGTGCAGTAATTTGTGTGTTGTTTGAAGTCACTTAAGCCCAGTTGTCGACAAATCTGTTTTAAGTAGCTTCTGAAAACTGCTAAATCTTATGAATGTAGTCAAATCACTACATAAGAAAAGCCCATAGTTTTTAGTGGTCAGCACTGTTTATGATTATTTAAGGATGAACTAGGACATTAATATTTTCACATCATTCAGAACAAATTTGAGCACCTAATTTTTTTTTTATTTTTTTTTTTACCTATGGCTTTGGGGTTTCAAATAGACAAAACTCCAGTCATTTGCCATGTTTTAAGTAGAAAAGCCTCCTGCCATCCAGCAGTAAGTACTGGCAATACAATGGGGAAGTAAAACAAGACTCCTACCTCAGAGCCCCACTTACCACAGCTTCCCACCTGCTGATCCTTCCTGCTGGTTACTCTCTCCCATAAGGAATTTGCTCACTCCTTTCTAAACCATCTGTTAGTCAGAGAGATCAGTACACTCAGAGGGATGCAGGGATACTTGGGATGCGTTCTATGCACGTGAGAACACAGTGCTGCAAAACCAGCACCAGTGTTGCCCAGAGGTGTTCTGCCTGCCCAGGACTTGAGCCCAGCTTGCAGCTTCTCTGCTTGTGTTTTTTTTCACCCAAGAGTCTCAGAACATTCTTTTATCTTATAGCTGTAAAGGGACTTTCATAACTAGAGCACAGAGTCTTTAAACTGTTGAAGTGATGATTTAAAATTGATAAATGGAGGACATAACCAGTTTTGACTCCTATGTTTTTCATGCCTTTTGTATTGTTTTGATCTAAAATATGAGTTAGCACACCAAGTAAAGGAAGCATGGCAGGCATGGTACTCTCATTATATCAAGCAATTTAGAGGTAGATGTCAGAAAGAGATGGCTTCTGTGAATAAAATCTATACAACTTGAACCAGAAGTCAGTTTATTTTTTTCTTTGAAGATGTATAGGATTTACCAGTATGCTGCAAATCAAGATAATGATGGTAACTTTGAGGAACATGACGTGCAAGCTGGTTTGAGAATGAATAGGGCTTTGTGTATGAGAATTTGTCACATTTTAGTGGTGTTAGAGGGTTTGAAAACTTCAGCAGATACACCCTATGTCACACGCATATTCCAGTGGCTAAGTGCATATCAGAGCTACGTGAGAACAGCTTCAGCTTCAGAAGGTGCATGTCCTGGACAAACTAAATGTTCAGAGTAGAAAGGTGATGAACCACCTTTGAAGCAGGTTTGCTTCCCTTTGCTTCCCTGATTGCTCCTAAAATACGTAGTGCTGTCAGGAAGAGGAGGCCGTTCAGTGAAGACTTTTCCTCACAGTCTCACTGCAGTTTGCTGCAGTGTTTTTAAGGGGCACCTAAGTACTCAAACCCCATGTCTATTTGCTTTCCTGTTGTCTGTAACATTAGAAATAAGCACTTTGTTATATTTAACATATGGTAGCACTGCCTTGACCATTATGACACAGACCGAAGACGATGAGATGGTGGGGCACCACTTCAAATCAAAGCTTAAATGTTCTTGGCAAAACCTTGTCTGGTGGAAGCTCATGGTGCAGTGATGCGTATCAGAAGTAAAATGACGTGTTTTGGCAATATATTCAGTTTGCCACAGTGCATTTGAAAATGTCTTTCAAACTGACAACACAACAATTCCGTATACATTATTTGAGAGCTGAAAGGACTCGTTGCTGGCTTAAAACAGTTTGACCCAAATTGGCTTCATTGCCATTTAAAGGGTAAAATGAGCCAGTAATGTTGTTGAAAAGCAGGTACCTTTACTTCTGAATATGAATCATATGTTACTCATCGTTTCTGACTGCCTGGTTGAAATGATGGTATTAGGTTAATTAAAAATTCTGAGATATTTGAGAAGGGTAGGATTTATGCTGGTAATTTACTTAGGTGAAATTAAAATACACATTTAAGGCTTATGTACAAATACATAATTCAACACGCTGCTAAGAAGAATTACCTCTTGCCAGTTTGCTTTGCCCAACATAAGGAATCATCTTAACAGTTGTGGGGCTGTCTGTTCTTTTTGAAGGTGAACTGCAAATTGATATTCAGAGATTCTGTTGAGTAATTCCTCTCTCCATTCATTCTTTATAATCCTGTTTCTTTAAGTATGTGCTTGATGCTGCTAACTGCATTTTTGTAATTTTCTATTTAGGATCTGATTCTGTCTTCAGATCTATTCTTTGTTTATTTTGTGGTTTTGCTGGCCAGGGCTGAAATCTGTGATTATTACCATTTGCGATCATGTTTAACACAGTTGTGATATTTGTGTTGGAAACTTCTGATGTTAGAATTTTTACTGATATTGCTGTATTATTCCAACATGTAGGTGCCTGACAGCTGAACCGGAGATAGGCATCCTTAGCTGTTGGCTTAAGCCCAGGTCCATCCTTAACAGGAATCCCTGTTAAAGGTTTCTGAGAGACATTTTGGCGTGCAGAGAGGAAGGAATAAGAATGCAGTACTCTGTGAGAATTCCTGGCAGCATGAACTCACATGCCCTGGTTTTTCCATCCATCTCATATTTTTGACACCTTTAAAACAGAAAAATTCTGGTAATTCGTTGAGATGCTTTTCTCTGTGGATGAGCCAAAGGTCAGTGGAGTTTTAGTGCTGGTTTTTGGACAGGTTTGCAGTTATCCTCTATTTCTGGAGCATTAACCACTGCCACCAGTGAAGTGGTGAGGATGAGACAGGCAGGACAGTCTATGATATCAAAGGCAGGAGTGAACATATAATTGAGCACTTAGAAATTGCAGGCACTCTTTGAACACCTGCCTGCATGTGCTGGAGTTCAGTGTGGGACTAAGAAATACCTGTCCACACCTGTGCAGCTCTGGGATAGTGACCAGCAGTGGCAGAAATTTCAGCTGTGGGGGTCACTTACAGTATCTGTCTGTAGAAATTATAGTTTTGGGTCATAAGCAGGAAACAGCAGAAGGGCTTGGAGCAGTGGGCTCCCAACAGGGGCAAGGAAAGGAAAGTGCAGTATTTTTCCAAAGGCTGCAGGAGGCCTTTTGGCAGTGGTGGGGCATTGCCTCCAAGAGGGATTCAACACAATTGCACCACACCTTTTCTCCCCTGGCTCGTGCCAACTGCTGTCTGAGCTGGTACACAATGAATGGGAAGTATGTTTCTGGTAGATTAGAAGGATGTTGTGTAGGCTGGAGCTCAGGGAGGTGGATATTTTTGTGGTAGCAATACGTGTGTATTTACAGTCTTTGTAAAGCAGTGGAAAACAGTTTTCTCATAGAATGATAGAGAGATGTCAAAGAAAAACCTGCTGATTATAAACAGTCAGAAGCAAGGGTAAGACATGGCAGCTGAGCATCAGGGTGTGATAATTACTGGGGTTATTTTTTGGTGCTGTTTTGGGCTATGCCTGCGAAGAATTGTTTAATATTGAGGTGAGAGGTCATTTTTTCAGTATGTAGCATGGCTGAGAAATGTGCTTTGAATCCCAATAATTACATTGCAGGTGAAAAATAAATCAAATCTTGCGGTGTTGCTCTAGTTACATGTGGACTGTTCACAGATTCCACAGGTCTGTAATGAAAGGTTGCTGTGCTTTTATATTGGACATGTGATGTATGTACATTATGGAAATGAGGAGGTCTTTAACTGATTTGTTTCATAATAGTTGGCAGTATCTGGACTTGTTGTCTAAGAAGCTACATACTTCTTTTTGTTCCCTTCTCTTCTTTTAAATGGCTTCTTTTGGAATATACTGCAGTCCTTTGGGTAAAACTCCCCACAATCTGTATTCCTTCAGACCCTAGAGTTGGAAAAAATGTGACAAGTGTATTTCTATGTACCATTTATTTGATTCCTAAGCTGGATAAGTGTTTAGGCATGTATCTATCAAAGACATTTCAGTCAAGGAACGTGGTTTAAAAAATAAGCAAATAAAAACCAAAACAAAGCAGAGAAAGAGATTTTTCAGTGAGTACAGTAAGCTAAATGCCAAAACTCCCTTCCTTTCTCTGTCTAAAATCTTTTGTAAAATAAGAACTGAGGTTTATTTTGGGAAACAAACCAGCTGTACAGCTGTGGGCTCCAGGCTTTGCATGAAATTCTTTCTAAAGTCTCTGATTTCAAGGTGAGGCAAAGCCAGTATAGTGCAAGATAAGAGGGGTGAGGCGAATGATGCTTAGCTTATTTCAGAAAACAGTGATTGTGGTTGATATGTCACTCCTGAGGCTGTGACAGACCCAGAGAAAGCAGATGTTCCAGGTGGCTGAGGTTGTCCTGCTCCATTTGCTGCCAAGCTGTTTGCAGCATTTGCCCCAGTGGTGCTTACTGCAAAATGGCAAGGGGTGATATCTTAATGTGATGGAAAAAGCAAAGCTGTCATTTGTAAAGATATCAGGGAATAGATCAAAGAATATCTACTAAAAAAAAATCTGACTAAGGCCATCTCCCAGGATCAAGGGAACATCTGTCTCCAAACCAGTGAGTAACTCTCAGTGGAAGACAAAAGTTACTCTGTCTCACAGTGCCAGTGTCCCAGACCAAGAACACAGTTCATCACCCAGCTGACCCTCGCATGAAAAGATGACTCATATTTTTGCTGCTTACTTGACCTCATATAGTGTAAATTTTAGTTTTAAAAGCCAGGAAAAAGCACTAAGCAGACACTGGGTTTGGGGTAGTGTTTTCTTGCCGGTTAAGGGGGGTGTTAATGGAATATTTTTATCTTTTTCATTGTTTATTTGTTATATTCAGGTCTGTGGGTCTGTGCATTTTTCTTTGTTTCTAATTAAGGGAATAACTGCTGTATTATTCTTTTATGTTACCTGAGATGATATTTTGACAAGTAACAAATGGTTGTAATATTCTATTACTTCTGTGACTTGTGGTCATATGTATTGGGTTTACATGGTGAGGTTTTGGTAGTGGGGGTAGCTACAGGAGTGACTTCTGTGAGAAGCTGACAGAAGTTTTTGCCTATGTCCAGTGGAGCCAACGCCAGCTGGCTCCAGGATGGACTCAACAATGGTCAAGGCCGAGCCCACCGGCAATGGGGGTGGTGCCTCTGGAATAACAAATGTAAGAAAGGGAAAAAGTTCCTGCACAGCACCAATTGCAGCTGGAGAGAGGAGAGAGGAACAGCTTTGCAGACAGGTTAGTGAAGAATGAGGGGGAAGAGGTGCTCCAGGCACCAGAGCAGATATCCCTGCAGCCCATGGTGAGGGCACAAGACTGTACCAGTCTGGAGCATCTTTGCAAGTGTCCTTCCCCCAAACATGTTCTCTGAGCCCCCTTGTGTCCCCATTCCCACTAACTGTGGGCAACCCATGGAGCCAGTTGGCAAGTCAGCTTGGAGTGACTTCCAGCGCAGGGGGAAGGGGAGGTTAAAGTGAGAGTTTCCCTGGGGCTGGGCTTGCTGCATACCTTTGCATGAAGGAAAGCTTGTCTTTCTGGTGGAAAGGGCTGCTGGTCAAATGAGGGGGAAGAGGTTCCCTGGGCTGTGTGTAACTATGCAAATGGACAAGTGCTCCTGATTTGTTTTATCATGTGCCTGGAAGATGCAGAGAAAGGTGCAAGGGGTGAAAGCAGTATTCTCAGGCAAAAAGGAGATACCCATCTTTCCTAGGTGAGACAGGAGCATGCTGTGAGGAATATAGGCTATCTCAGCCAACCAGGCAAAAAAATGTTAGGGCTTCTCTCTGCCCTGTACTTAGCACCTGGAATTCCTGGGGGGAGAAAGGGAGGTTTGCTTGTTCCTGTTTTCTTTGTTTGTTTTGGCTGCTGCTACACAGTGTTGGATGTTTATTCATCTGTAAGTTCTAATTAAGTACTACAGGAGGAACATCATGTTTAGAAAGAGACAGGTAAACTAAGCAGCGGCAAACTATGAACTCTGAGTATAAAAGCCTCGTGTTCCTGCTGAACTTTCAACAGCCAGTGCAGCTGAATTTTGTGCAAAAGCCTTGCTCAAACTGAGGCACTGGAATTGTTCTCTGCTGGAGGCCGTGTTGCTTTGGTCTTTTCATGAAGTGCTGAGTCCCTGACTTAGCATTCATCCAGGAGCACCTCCCTCACCTTCAGTGCAGGTACATCTGCTTCAGGTTCCTCTTGCATTCTGAGGACCCACGCAGTAGGATTCAAATTAGTTTCAAGTGGCATAATCACCGCTGAATCTATTAAAGGAAACAGAGAACTAGGAAACATTCAAAGTTCTGAGCAAATATTTCAGTTTGAGCAAATAGAAAAATTCATATATTAATGACATCTCTCTTTTACAACTAAGAAGCTCCCATCTATGAAGCCTTTCTTGTGATGTGAGCAGTACAGAAAAGAGAGTTGCTTTAAAATACCAATTTCATGATGAATTAACTACAAAATTAACTACATCTCATTTCGCTATGATTAAAAAAAACCCAACAAGTCTGCTTTTGAGTGTAGTGCAGTAATGATAATTTATAACCTAGTTTGTCAGGACATTGTGACCCCTTTTTTTTTTCTTTCTCCTTTTCCCAGACAGATGCCTACATCAGTGAAAAATAGTAATTCTACAGAGAAGTATCAGAATTAGGTAGCAGACTAGCTAAATATTAAACAAAAACTACCTCAGGCTGTCCAGCTGCAGGCAGTATTTAGGGAATGGTACTGAGTTAACAAGGTCTTTGCCACCTTATTAATAGCCAGCTCTAGTCTAGAGAATCAACCATGAATATATAAATTTGCTGATCACCTAGAAATAAAACTCAAGACTCAGTAAAACTGAAGCAGGCACAGAAAAGGTAGCTATAATTTTTAAGGCAGAAATCTTCTTGGCTTCAATGGGAATTTCACCTGAATGGAAGCTGTAGGATCTGGTGCGGCTGAATGAGGTGAAATGAAAAAGAAATGGCTCTAGCGAAATGAAAGACACTTAGAGCGGGGTTTTGGTGTGGAACAAGCTGAAGATACCAATGATGAATATGCCATTCTTAACTCCTCAATCTGTGGCACAAATCTAACTAGATAATCTAGCAGTAAGATCCTATTCAAACTGAGTAGAGAATTCAGAACCTTTAGAAAATTTGTACAACTCCAAGAATTTTCCTGTGTGGAGCCATGTTCGTCCTTAATACAGTGAATGCTAATGTATTTAATGAGTGATCTCATTGAAGTTAATCGAGGTGTAGTGAGGGAAAATGTGCCTCAGTCATTAAAACCAGCATGAGAAACCAATTACTTTTTGAGAAATAATGTGACAAGTGAAGAGAATGGAGAAAACCAACATGCCAGTGCTGTAAAGGTTGTCGTGTGTTTAATTATGACAAAAAGTCAGTTTTCTTATGTTTTTTCTTTTTTTCATTTAAGATTTTTTTCCCCTGAAAATAATTATGGTATGAGAATGCTTTAAGCTGATAGAAGTGATGCAACAGGGAAAAAGAAAGTAAATGTAACCAATAAGATCTTTTCCCATGTTGATAGGAATTAATCACCCCACTTGCATTCTTTGGGCTGACATGTGGAGGAAGAGATCACGTCCCCATTCATGTAATCCTTGGAAGGGGAATAAAATGGCATAAATCACTTTCTTATGTGACTTATGTAGATTGCAGCTTATGTACAAAGAGGATAACTAATCCAGTTACCTTCCTTTAGGAGTCAGGGTGAAAATGTGAGTTAAACCCTTGTTGAAGGGAGTGCCATCCCCTCTTTATTACCTGAGGTAGCCTCTGTAATGTCCACAAATCTGTTGAATTTTGGTCCTTTAGAGTATCTGTTTTTTGTAAGAGTAACACCCATGGTTTTCAACAGTGTGCCCCAGGAAGATTGCATGAGTTGTGCAGTACCACACTGCAGTGAAGAAGCCCAGAAACCAAAGGAGGTGGCTCTTTGCAAAATCTGCTGAATTGAGATCGGTGTGTGTAGTCAAGAAAACAAGTTTATATTTAGGATTGTACTCATGTGTACTACAGAGAAGAAATGAAATAGGAAGTTTTGCTAATGTGGAACCTTAGAAACTTTCTTTTCCCCTCCTAAGGCTTTTTCTGTATCAGGTGAAATATTTTTATGGTCCATAGTCTCCTTGATGGTGATGTGTCTGTTCTCTGGAAAAAAGCACATGATGTACCCGAAGACTCCCTTTCACAGTGGACTTTTTCTGTATAATCCAACATATCATGCCTAGCAAGATAATAATAAAGAAATAAAAAATCAATAGAGTAATACCTGTTGGGTATGAAAAAAGCCTACAAATCCGTGTCCTAGACAGTGTGGCATTAAAGCCTGTTCCAGATTCAGAGCTCACTAACTCACTGTGCAGGTGCCTGTTGCTTTTGTTAGGCTTTTGTTCATGACTCTAGTCCCCAGAGAAAGAGTATGCAAGATGTTACAGTAATACTGTTATTAATGTAAGGTAGGTGTGAAGCACAAAAGGAAATTCGGATGGTTCTGGCTGAATACTTTTTTTGCTAGTTCCGTTATGACTTAAGCAGCTTTAAAATAACAGTCATGCTCAACCTCCAGGAACTGTGTGTCAAAGTTATTTTCAAACTTTTTATAATGTTATGATAAAAATCCGTTCGGTCCCTCACATTTGCAGAAATACAGTTCTTCCTAAATGCATCAATCATTCTTCTTGCTTTTAAAATGGAACCTCTGATTTAGCAACTCAGGCAGTTCAATAGCTGGAGTTTTCTACTACTTAAGCTGTGTAACGTCTGAATTATTTCTTTCAACATGTAATATCTTCTAAGTGGATCAGTCATTTCAGAGACAAACAAAATGGTAAAGTTTTTATGTGAAAGAGTGAAATTACCTTTCTTATTTGATTTTTTTTTTCCTGAAGAGACATTCTCTGTATGTCGGCAATCTAATCTTTGGAATGGTACTCATTTATCTTTTGAATGAGACATGAAATGAAAGCCCTAAACACTTCTGGTCATCAAAGATCCAGTTGAACCTGTATCCTATTTCAACTTGGGTGATTGCATTCTGCCTTCTTTAGCAATGTCAGTCAGAGAAATTACTCATTTGAGATAGCTGTCTGGCTAACATGGAGTGGCAGCCATGCCTTAATGTCATAGATGGCTGTTTCTGTGATAGGTGATGGGTTCTTACACCTTTTGATGGTAATTGCATGGTTTTAAATGTGAGTGACTCTTAGGTGGCATACAAGTGTGCAGGTGTGCGGGTGTGAGCTCATCCACTGTCCTTCTCATTGCACTGTCTTGGAAGCAGTGATATCTCTGATCTGGACAGCACAGTTTACCAGAGCCAGTTAGAGGTTCTTGAAGACTGTTGTGAGTTTACCAGGGATCAATTTTTTTTTTCAAACTCCTCCCTCCACACAATTACTATAAGTTGAGAGAGGTTTTGTACAGACAAAACAGAGGCTTGATGTAAGGGGTATAATACTAAGATTTATTACTAACAAGATAAAGACTAAGGAATACTATATTATTGTTCTAATTAAGGAATACTTAATTAGAGCAACAGTTCTAATTAAGCTTGCTTATCTTATGAAAAGAATGTTATTATTTATATAGTTCAGTTAGTCTCGGGTTTTGCAGTCTTTATTCCCCCGCCTTGGGAAGGCAAGGGAGGGGGGAAGGTCTTCACTGTGGGTTTGGGTGTTTGGCTGTGTGCCAAGTCCAAACTATCACAGGTATTTACAAAAGCATTTCTCCCCACTTTAGCAGTCCAGAAGGGAGAAAGGTTCTTGCTTTTGAAGCAATTCTGCAGCATTTGTAAAGTTTCTTTTCTGTTATCTTTAGGATGACAGGTTCAGTGTGTCATAGCTGGAGATTCCTTTCGTTCTCTCTCTCTCTCTCTCTCTC
>VYXB01003174.1:4201-61932 GCA_013397135.1 Pachyramphus minor | reverse complement strand
CCCAAGATCATATATCTGCAGGTTCAGGCAGCAATGCCCAGCCCCTTTCCCAGGGTGGGGAGTGCCAAAATGAGTGAAAGGGTGTGGTGGGTGTGAGGACAGGAACATCTTCTTATCTCACAGGCCTCTTAACACCCAGCTCATAGCCTGAGGGGTCAGATGTGCTCTGGGCAGCTGCTGCAGACAGTCTATAGCTTTTGGGAAATGGCATAGAGGGTGTAGAATACACAGTTTGGGTTATGCCCACACAGTGATGAACTGGTTCTAACTAGGACACTCCATAAAAGAGTTTGACGAAACAAACACCTGAAGAAAAGTACAAAGATCAGCCTTTAGAGAGCCATTGTACTGTCTACTTTTTTATATGGGTCTGAAGCATGGGTCATTTACTGCCACCACTTGTGAGTCTTAGAAGGCTTCCATCAATGCTGCCTCCGTACAATCCTAAACATCCACTGGATGGATTATGTGACCAATACATCTGTTCTTGAACAGGCTGCAGTCACAAGTATCGAGGCCATGCTGCTGAGAACACAGCTGTGTTGGGCAGGGCACATCTGCAGGATGAAGGACCACCGCCTCCCTAAGATCGTGCTCTACGGTGAACTCGCCACCGGCTGCCATAAGAGAGGAGCCCCAAAGAGCAAGGACTCCCTGAAAAAATAACTCAACCTTGGCCATATTGATCATCACCATTGGTCTACTCTGGTCTCTAGTAGGGAGGCCTGGAGCCAAACTATCTATAATGCTGCTGCTTCCTTTGAGAACACAGGCAGGATCACTCTTGAGGAGAAAAGACAATGCAGAAAGAATCATGTCCAGTCAATACCGTCTGGGGAGTCTTTCTGCTGTGCCTTTTGCAACCAGACTTGTCTGTCTCGCATTGGCCTTTTCAGCCATCAGTGAGCCTGTAGCAAACGTGGGCAGAGCCCTTCCCAAATCTTCGTTTGCAAAGCCAAGCCATGATGATGATGATGATGATGATGCCATCAGCCATAAACATGGAATTTTTCATTGCCTGTATGGGCCACAGTTACGAAGCAGTCAGATCCAAACTTTCTCAACAATGCCATGCTTCTAAAGCAGTGGGGTTTGGAGCAGATTACTTTAGGTGGAAGGCTGAAATATGTGCCATATCACAGAGACCTTTTGCATTTCCAGTTGGGGAATAGACCAGGTTAAGTAACTTGCAGATGTCTAATGCCAGTATAGGATTTCTAGCAATGTTTCTGGGACCTCTTTCAAAGATAGGGCTGAGGAATTAAATTCTGGTTTGAGATTTCATGTGTTTAGCTCCTTTGCAAAAGCTGGGCTGCTGTCAGACGTGTTGAGTGCCTATGTGGCCTTTCCCACCTAATTCACTGCCATGGGCTCTGCAGTGGGACAGGATAGTGTGCTCAGACCCTCCAGCTGCAAACCATGTCCTGAGCTGGGCGTGCTCTTGTAGAAGTGCTGTTTGATGTGTTTTTCTAAAATATTACATTAGCCTTACTTGATTACTTAAATTACTTAGAGCCTTAATTGATTACTTAATAAATTTAAAAAGTAAAAAGTAACAAATTAATTAAATGTCTAGTATTTCAGATTGGGCTAAGCTTTCCATCAGTTCACTAGCTTTGTGCTCCAGAAGGTAAGGTGGAGCTTCTTTGACAGGAATAGTTTTGGTTTTGTATTTCCTGCATTTTGTTGTCATAGCCTCAATAATATGTGCATTCAGAAATATTCTTCCAATTGTATCGTGCAGTCTGCTCTGGGATCAGAAACACCATGTTGGAAAGCCCATGAAAGTCAAAGAGTTTTTCTTTTATTGGCTAAGCTTTAGATCAAAATATGGGAAACAGTTTTACAAGCCTTTGATGTAAGACCCCAATCCAGAAAAGCACTTAGGCATCCATACTTAGCTTTTAAGTTCAGTTGATTAATTGTGAAAGAAAATGCCATAGAAGTCTGTGAATTGAAGACTGAATTTGAATGTTTCTGAGAAGGTGACATGCTACATTTTTTTCTGAGGAAAAAAATCTAAAATCTCTGTTCAACATATCTGAAGAGTTTTAAGAATTTCTGTTATCCCACTCTGACTTGGGTCTGTATTTATCCTGCTAGGACAGATGACTTCTGTTAGTCTAGGCAGTGTATTTGTGAACATCTGAGAGTATGTTTGCAGTGGATGAGTTTGAACTAGTTACTAGGAAAGAATCACAGAAATTCTGCTGTGACCTGAAATTATATCTATCTTTAAAAGGGGAAAATGTTTCTGAATCTACAGTCTGCTTGCAAAGGCAGCTTGAGATTAGCTGATAGTTGTTTTATAATTGGGCATGGTGAACTGGTGAGCAGAAGAAGCATGCAAATGAAATCATTTGCACAATATTCTCGTAAGTATTTTTGAAATTTAGTGAATAAAATTTTCTGGCAAATACAATTACTTATAATTCTCTATTTCCGCAGATGTGCAGAGTCTTGAACACTAGGGCAAAGGAGTAGGTAAGAAAGACTAGAAAAGCAAAAGATGCCAATTAGTAACAGATGTACTGACACATCATAGTGAGAGAGATAAGAGGAACCACAGCATATCTGTGTTACAAAGCCAGGTGGTCACCCTGTGGCAGGGTAGCCTGAACACAAGGAAATTCTAGAAGAATTAGATATTGTCCCCCCTATGGGGATCAAAAGATTTTGAGAGTTTGTTGAAAACCTTACATGGGTTCATATTGTTGCCTAAAAGACCGCTGAGAAAAAGACTCTGGGCCAATTTAGTGTAGGAGATAAGATAAGGAGAGCAGAAGCTTTAATGAGCCTCCAGGCCCAGGAATACAAACTGCTGTGTGAGCTTTCAGACACAGGTGCTATTTTATAATGATGCCCATCCACTCCCTATTTGTCCACCCCCTGGCTCTGCCCCTTGGCACACGCCCTTGGGAATTGAGTCTGGGGGAGTTTGGGACCCCTCTTTCATCATTTTCATCTTCTTCTCATCATGTTGAGTCCTTGGAGGCCTTCCAAAGTTCCGGGCTAGAAGGTTGTCGTGCCTATGTTTACATCTTCTAGTGCAGATGTTAAGGTGTTTTTCTGCAACTCTTCCTTGATAAGAGGACTAAACTGCTAATAGAATTTTGAGGGATTGATATGGCACGGGGTTTGGTGTGTGTAACCATTATACTACTGCCATTACTTTTACTGGAAAATACTGGTTAAAGATATAATACGGTGAGAAATATAAACCAGCTACATTTAAAATTTACATTCACTACACAACTACTTTTAAAGTCTATAAAATTAAGAAACACAAAAACTCTGAGGCATCAGTATTTTATTGCATGTGACCGTGGAGTTTTACAATGTACTTCTATCGTAAATGGAACTGGTGTTCTTTGTTTAATGATCAGTTGTTATATTACTTCATACCATAAGCATGCATGTAATGGATGCTGAACCAGAAAATTCTTGCCCTGAAAAACTTATGCAAGACAGCCTGTTAAGTTGGAAATCTCTTTAATGCTGCCAGCAATTTACCAGTTGCCATGAAGAGTTTCCAGGGGTAAGGGTTCAGGAGATACCAATGTGCTTATACCCTGAGCTCTTGTGAAATAGTCTTGAGTGTTAGCTTGCAAGAACTCTGGCTACATTTCAGACATCTAATGTTACTGTAATTGCCTTGCTGTATGTGTTGTTAATTTTAAAAGGGTTTAATATTTTAGGACACTTCTTGCAGTGGATTCTTAAAGTAGCTGTAGTAAGGGAAAGTTTTTCTTTCCCTCCTCTGGTGTATATGAGTAAGGGTTGGTCACAGATTGCAGTATACTGACTTCTCACAGGCGTGCTTTCACCTGAAAATAGTGCCTCCCTCCTTCCCTGGTACTGAAAATCAGTTTGGATCTTTAGAGGTACTGTATACTTGAATATTGATGCAGTTCTGTTAACCTCAGGACTATTTGTTGCTTTTTAAAGAGTATTTGTTTTCATCTAATCATTTTGAGGGTAACAATTTCCTAATTGGAAAAAGATGTATGGATGTGTAACTTTTTAAAAATTTATTTATTTCTTACTTTTTTTACATTTTATTAAAATTTTGACAAACCGGGTCAACAATGCAGAAATACTGGCTCTATTAGTTATGGTCTTTTAGAAGACACAAGTTCTTTGAAAGTGATATTGTGTACTTGTTTCACTACAGGCACAGCATATGTAGAGTTTAGTTACGCTGCTTGACAGCACTTTTCAGCTCTTAAAACAGTGTTATGGCTAAGACACTCTGTTTCTCTGTTATCAGTACAGAGAGAGGTGCGCCTTTCAATTTCCTTTTGCAGGGGAAAAATTGTCTAGAGCACATGCTGTTTCACTAGCAAATGTGTGTATCTGTGTCCTTCACCCTAAAGCAGACATATATACAGTTAATGATACTAAAAATTTTTTGTTTAGTATTGGCGCTGTGACCTAGTTTTCCTGACTTTGGTACTCAACCAAGGAACAGCGCTTATTGTCTAGTCTTGAAGAAGGTGAATGTTTCTTGTAACTCTTGGTTTAGTAAAGCTAAATTCCAAAGCAGAATGCACATTAACCCTCTTCTTATCAGTGTTTAATTGGTGCAGTGCATCTACAGACTTTGGCCAATACTTTGCAGGGGTGGTGGTGAAAAAAGGCTAGGGGAGAAGAAAGCAGAAACAAAAATCAAAGCATTCACCTGTTTTTGCTGAATGGATGAGTGGTGAAATCAGTGTGGGGAATAGCACAACAGCGAATCGCAGGGCTGCGTTGCCCTGTCCCCTGAGACTGGTGAGCCAAGCACTGCATATGTGACCCCACCATGGTCACCTGCCCTGCTGATGGCACCCCTGCATTTTGAAGGACAGATTATCTCTGTGCAAGGCTGGATTTTTAGGTTTTGTCTACTCTCACTGTCCATCAGCAAGGATTTGAAAGAATTGAGTTGTGCTGGTGTTTCCCCTGAATTTTACACTCTGATCTCCTTTACTTCTGGAAACCTTAATTTTTGAACATTAGTTATGTTTAACTAGATTTGACCTGACAGTGTCCCTTTAATACCATATTATGCAAGGATCTCAGACATTAAAGATATTGGAGAAGTGAATAAAAGCAATTTTCTAAAAACTACTCATGTGCCTTAAATTTCAGAGCCAAACTTTTGCCACTCCGTTGACTAAATCAGTCTAGAAATCTCCAAAGCCTCTTCTGTGACAGGGAAGTATAAGCAGCAATCCTAATCCTCAGACTGGCAAGAAATGAAAAGCCAAAACTCACAAAGGTCTCAGGACTTCCTTAGAGGAAAATTGGAAGGAAGGTTGCAATATAAACTTGGCTTCAGGTTTTTGGTATATCAAAACAGAAATTTGCCAGTCAGAAGGAACATGTAGGTTTATTTTTGTTTCCCTTTAGGGTTTGGTGGCAAAAAGGAGGCATGTTCATGCTGGCTGAGGTATATGTACCTGTGTATAGTGACAGGAGAAATTTTAATTTGTTGTTGAAATTTTAATTTCAGAATGTTAGGATTTTATGGAAGGAGATTCACATTTTACTGAGGTCTTTTACAAAACTGGGAATCAAGAGCAAACAGACTGCAGTTCAGAAGTCTCCTTTTTTATTTTTACTAGCTCAGACCTGACTGTAAAAACCATGAAGTTTTAAAGCCCTTTTCCTAATCATACAAATAGCTTAAAAATATAAGTAAAGCCTTAGAATAAGAAATTAATATTGTTGTTATGGTGTAAATTTTATATACTAAGTGAAGATTTTACCTACATTAAATTAAAAATTATGGTAAATGTGTGTGTCTTACAGGTTTTTCTTGACAATCTTAAAATTTTTGCTTCACAAGATTGGAATTTCAATACATATTTCAGTAGTATGATCTGTTCAAGGAATTCATTAAGGAAAAAAATGGTCGACTTTGCAAATGATGGGTTTTGTTATATTCACATGTTTATCATTGTATCAGGGAATGTGGATGTTTTCTATTTTGGTCTGTGTTTGGCCCAGCCACCTGTGAAAGTTTGTTCTGTTTCCTGCCAAGTAGTGAGAAAACAAGACCTGATAAGCGAGCACTTCGTCCTTCAAGACAGGACTTTCTATAAACTGAGATTAATTGGTATCCTCCTATTGGCTGATGGCCCTCCAAGGGCACTTGAAGGAGAAAGTAACGAAGAGGGAGATGAAGTGAGCCCCCAGACTCATTTAGGGAAGACCCCTCCAGGTGTATCACGCAGCCACAGGGAAATTCCAATGTCCACACGCGTGCGCAGCAGGGACATCACTGACATAACGGGGGGAGGGACAGAAGCCTATGGCTGGGCCGGTGCTGGCCACACCTCCCCAGGTAGAGGTAACCAGCTAAATTATATAAAAGGCAGACAGCACCTGTGGGAGTGCTCTCAAGCTTCACATGGAGGACCATGTTACCTCAGCGGGGATGCCCGTTATCTTGTGGGCCTGTGACACCCCCAAGGCTGCAGTTTCTGCCATGGGGAAATACTGGTCATTCTGGGGTCGGTAAGACAACCTCGTAACGCCTGCGTGAGTGGGAGGTTTTACTGAGGGCTTAACTTTCTTTTCCTCTTTTATCTCTCTCGGTTTCTCTGTTTGTTGGCCACTTCCCAGTAATAAATATTGGGTTTTCTGAGCTTTCAGCAGTGTTTTGTTTTCCACTTCAGCAATCCCTCCGAACTCTCCCTGAAACAATCATCTGAGATGAAAATAAATGTTAAAGTTATAGGCTTCACCAGGATCATATACAGTTGATATGCTATCCAAGTACTGCTTTTTAAAATGTAAACCCAGGAATCAATTACGTGAAGAAGTGTAGCATAGACAGGACTCTGGCGAATTCTATATAAATGAGCAAAGATTACTGGTGAAATATCTGTATGGGAACCTATTAGGTTTCTTTGTCAGACAGGCTGAAAACTCCCAATGTTGTATCAATGGCACTTTGAAATTTTGTTTTCAGTCCAATTTACTGAGAATTCTAAAGTGGAATTAGCTGTCGTGTTGTGATATCAGAGTATTTGTGCCACTGGGTGAAGAACATCCTTTGTACTTACAGATTCAAAGATCAATAAATTTCATAGTGACCTTGTTCATTTGGAATAATTGGGCATTTCTAAAAATGACCTGTGTAGTAGCAAGGAAAAATTCATGGCATGTGATCCAAAGCTATAGATTTCTTTTTTCCATTGGCTTTGTTAGACCTTGAGCCCAAATCATTGTCACTAGAGAGGCTTGATCAGCTGTGGTATCGGTCACTGCCCTTACTGCCTCGGTTGCAGAAAAGGAAAAGGTGATTTTGAATCAAATTGAAAAAGGATGCACAAATGTTAAGCAATGTTATTTTTGTCTTAAGTCATAATCACCTTCTGAAATCTAGAAAATGGAAACTTTTTAAAGCACAGGATGTCTTTTAGGGGTCAGTTTAGCTGATATCAAGAAGCTGATAGTAGAGAAGGTGTCTTTCGATCTCCTATATTAGATATTGTAACATCAACTCACACAGTGTGTTGCCATCGCTGAGGACTGTAAGTTATATTTTGGATTGAAATAACCACGCCAGGCAGCCAATGTATACCAGAAGACCTTGGCATTGATTTCCAGAGTATATCGTGCTGGAGGTAAAGTAGCACAATGGGAGCTACCTGAGACAGCGCAATGCCAACAACTTGCTCAAAGTTTCTATGAACTCTTAATTCTCTTACTAAATTAAAGTGATAGCAGTTGGATGTTGTTCTTCTCTCACAAGGCTGAGTATGTTGCCGCAACAAATGCTGTAAGGCTTGTTAACCTCTTGACCATTCTGTCACACCCTTTCCTGTTAATGAAAAGTTTAGCAAGAGTCATTCTTATCTGAGGCATCCCATAACATAAGAAGGTTTTTTTTGTTTCTTAGTTCTGCTGGAAAACAAATTACCAGAAAGAGTAATGGGTTTCAGAAAAATCAGAGACCCACAGTATTGTAGTATTAGAGGCATTTTGTGGTTGCTTGATAGTTCAAACAACTAGAATAAAGTGGTTTAGGAAGCATGAAATAGCACTGATTACTAAAATACTACCAAAAGCCCTGCTCTCAGGTAATGAAATTTGCATTACTGCTTCCAATATTTTTTTCTGGATTTAATTTTTTGCACTTTGTCTTCACTATGTGTCTTTCAAAGCTAATTCATTTTCTTTCCTGCCAATGCTCTACCAGTCTGGAGGATCTTCCTCACTGTTTCTCCTTCATTTAAAGCTCAACCAGACACAATTCAAATAATTGCTCCCAGAAGAATACACATGCACACCAATACCAGCAAACTGTTTTTTATTTCCCCATTCATCTTTGTCTGTTTCAGCGGACAACAAAACCAAAGGTAGGGCGTCTATTAATCTTGGTGGAAGGTGGGAACATGCAGACAAACATATTCAGGTAACTCATTGCCCTCTATAATGACTAGTTGGTCCTGCTTTATTAAGGACCATAAATCCACTTGGGAGATAAAAGATAGGTATTTTTATGAGCTGTTGTTGAATTCTATCCATAAAATGCTCCCAGCAATACTCTTAATATGTTGAATTACTGGCATTCTCATGAATGGAATTTTTTCTAAATCATGGTATGAAAGACACATTTTAAAAACAGATATGGAGATAAGCACCTACCATAAGTAGTTTTACAGGGATGACATTTTGCAGAGGAACAATTGTTTTAAACATGAGGAGTGAATTAGCAGTTAATGTTCATTATTTGATTATGCCTTGTGTGCCTAACCATAAATCTGGACATTACTGTGCCCTGTCCTAGAGAGCTTGCTGTCTATTTGTAAGCTAGACAAGAGATGCAGAGCGAGATGAACATGAGAAACAATAAGGCAGTCAGTATAACTGTGTTTATGATAAAGTATCTGTCCATTGCATGGTTCCCTGTGGGAGTAGTTCCCTTCGATGAAAAAAGAAAAATCCTTTGCCTCCAGTGTTTATTGAATTCAGACCCAGACATTTCAAAGTTCAGCATCTGAAAATTATCATTCTTTTCAGGGAAAGTGATCCTGATAGACCTGAAGAGAAAGGTTCAAAGATTCCCATCCCAGCTGAGATTCTCTGAAAAAAATCTGTGTACTACTAGTGATTATTCAGTTTGCTCAATGTACCAGGAGGCCAGTGGAAAAAGGTCACCTACCATATACTCTGAGTGTGTGGTAGGTTTAAGTCTCTGCCTGTGCATTTCACTGTTCATATATTCAGCAAACATATGACCCGGATGAATCTATTTCTTACTCTGTTAAGAGTAATAAAAGAAGGACTCAACCAATCTCTCCCAAGTAAAATGAAAATCTTGCCTTTTTTGATGCAGCTTTAGTAAGATTGCCATTTGCTAGTCTTCTGGAAGAAGGAGAGTGCAAACCTTAAGGCAGTTCTGATTTGTCCTTCCCACTTTCTCTATTGCGCATGTGTTTGATAGAACCTCTAAACAATTTTCATGGTGGCAATAAATTTTTATATTGATCTCGAAGGAATTCTGTAAAGCTTGGAGGTGAAGGGCTAAGCCTGCTCAGAGCTGTTTCAGCTTATCATGTTTCACCAAACATAATGGGAGTTGTTCTGAATTATGTTATCTGTATACAGCCATGTTGTCATTACAGTGCAAGATTTGAGATCACCTTCTGATGTTCAGGAATACAATTAAATTTCAATTTTCCTTTTAGTCCCCCAAATCTTGGATCGAAGAGGTCTTCAGTAAAAGAGAATGTGCACACATCATTCCCAGCTCAAAAGATCCACACAGGTAAAACTATGAATTTCTATTTCTTTCTGTTACATTTAAAAATAATCAAAATAATTTTTATGGGCATTTTTGTGCTTTGGGTGATCGTTTTCAGTGTCTTAGTTGGTGATTGCTGGTCTATGGGTTTTCATGGATCCCATAACCAGTACATTTTAAATCAGGATGTTAGTTTGAATTAGAAATTAGCAACAGTTAACATTCATAGGCTTTTTAGATTTGTTGCTCTCAGTCCAGGAACCAAAACTGATATGGTATCCAATTGAGAGATTGAGTTGCACAGGCATACTGCTGTACTGTTTTCTCCCTTCCTCAGAATAATCCCTCTGCTGATCAGTCATCTGAGGTAGAAGTTTCTGCTGAGACTGATGTAGGGTATGAAAAGAGTAAGGAAGATAACAAATCCTCAACCTGTGGTTTAGGATGTGGGAAAGAAAACATAACAGATGGTGTATCTTGTGGATGCTGTTACCTAAATAAACTTGCTGCAAACATTTTTTGAGGATCTAAAATTGTGCTTTTGATTACATGGTTTTGAGTACATGGTTAAGGTTGAATAAGTAAGATAGATAACTTGCCTATGAAATGAGGATTTGACATACAGTCTGAGATGTGCAATGCCAAACAAACCACTGAAGTTATCCAGTACATCCTCCAGGGGTTAGCGCAGAACATGACAGCCTGTAATGCTGTTGATAAGAGTTTTTTCACACTTGAATCGATCCTTTAAGAATAACATTACAGGTGTCTTTTTTTTATGCAAGCATGTGTTAATTGTCCACCTTTTATCACAGTTGTGCTGCAAGATGCCAGGTGTGCCAGAATTTAATCAGGTAAGAGTACATAAATATATATCTATGATTTTTATAATGACCTTGGAATAGGCATTCCTAGTCAAGGTAATAATAACAAGAGAAATATTCTTCCTCTAACATGGTCAGAGCAGCATTTCTAGGGGTGTGCTGGAGAATGCTTAGCATAAATGTAAGTAGAATAAATTGCATGATAGCCCTTAAATTATTTGAAATAGAAAATTTTATCCAAATACTTTGTGTGGATGAGTTTGTCCTAGTCTCCTGAGGAATGAAAGGCAGAAATGCTTCTTTCCATGAGACAAAGCCAGCAATATCCTGGGTTATATGGAGGAGCATGAGACAAAGCTATAGAGCACAGTAAGAATTATGGAAAGAAGAAGAAGAAAATGAAGGGAGAAGAAAATGTATAATATAAACATCCCTGATAAAAGGTTTTCTGAAGATTTTTCAACTTCTCTGCAGTAAGCATTCCACGTTCGTGCTTTTGGGAAACCAAGCAACAAAAATAACATCACTGTGGTGCTTTCAAGTAGTTTGTGATTTTTTTCAAACAATTGGTGTTTTGTGGCTTGTATTAAGTCATTGCTTTCAATCCAACATTTGTCATTCAGTTGGTGTTACAAAGAGTTTTTGGTACTGTGTATTTATGATAAGAAATTATCAGCTGTTAGAACACAAATTTTAATTTTCCTTGACATTTGTTTTGTGTCAAAGGCCTCTGAAGGCTGAAGCAACAAAAAAAAAATGAGTTTCCAATACCTGATGACTAGCAAGCTGGTGCCAAGTAGTCCTGTCACCTGTATGAGCAGGACTATCTGACTTTTTATTATACTTCACATTTTATTTTGCTTCTAAGATTTATGTAAAGGGAAGAGTCAAGTTTTACAAAAAATTAAATAAATTACTGCTTAAAATCAGATCACTGTAAAGGGCTGATATGCAGAATGGTGCTGGCCTGGTAAGGCAAATGATTTGTATGGAATCTGTTTAGGAAGTTTCAGCTCCTTCTAACAGAATGGTCTCATATATATTTTGCTTTAGAGCAGAAGAATAGTGACTCAAAGATTTCTGTAGGTTTTCTGAAAGTAGAATTGCAGGGGGGATTCTAATTCTTCCTGCTAACCTGCAATTGCTCAGCTGGGTATCTAAACTAAAGTTAACATGTCCTTCAAAATAAAGTAGTTCAATTCTACCTAAATCAAAACTACAGCAGTGCTGTAATCCTCACGTTATACCCCTGCAGAGTGACTGTATTGTTAATTGGTCTGGGAGTCTCATTAGTACAGAAATTACCCTAAGGAGGTAGAAAATGAAACTAAGATTACCTTTCACCAATCAGCCTCCTCATCAAACACATTCACATCATCGTGAATGTGAATACTATAGTGGGAGAGGGAGGAAATGAAACAGGAAATGTGCATCCCAGTGGATGGGTCTGTTTTTTCTTCCCTCTTTTTTTTTGTGAAGACATCCAGTACTTTTGTGTGTTTTTTGTCTTGTAGTTGTTTCATTCACTTTTTCCTGAGCTGTTTTTCCATGTTGTTTAAATCTGATTTGTCAGTCTATGTTTGCAGAATGTCTGTTGATGTCTGATGTTCATTTCAGTCAGCCATTATCTTGCAAGTACATTTTCCCAGATGTTAACTTGTCCTCTTGTATATCTCAATGTGTACACAGAGCTTTGTTCTAGGAGAATTTTTCTGTTTGAACAAGGTGAAATAATTTCACATGATTGTTTTGACTGGTTATACTATATTTATTAGATCAACAATGAAACAGGTTTTGGGCCTCATGAGATCTGTAGTTTTCCAGAATAGTCCAAAAATCATGTGAATGTACTTGATGCCTACTATAATTTGATCTGATATTGTAGGCAAATGAAATCTGTTAATGATTTCTTACTTGCAGAGAACTTCCAAGATTTGCAAACAGTTTATGAATGGGTTATGCAACTATTTGCTAATTCTAAGTAGAATGACTCCATTTAGCAGTTGTTAATCAAATTTGAGTAATTTATTGGCACCTTTGTCCATGCTTCCCTGGTATGTTGAAATGGCCTTGATCTACTCTTCTGTGCAGCACTCACGGAAACATCCCAGACAGCAGTTAGACTGATCTCACTATACTAATATTCAGAAATGTTGTGCCAGATTTCTGCATCCTTATACATCTGAGATGTTCTCACAATTTTTCTATATATCTGACCTTTAAGGCATAATTTTTGGACACAGCTTCTAAATTGCTGCCTGCTAGGGCACTGGATATTGTAGTTTGACTACTGCAGTTACTTTTCCCTCAGTGTTGAACCTCTGGGTTTTTTCTTGTTCAAAGTGTGATTTTTCTGGTAGCCTGCTTTTGTGTTACTGACAATGCCCCACCCTCTCCAGGAACATGTTCTTCAGTCCCAGCCCCTGCCCAGACCATGCTCAGTCAGGCAGGGTCAGATAAGGATGCTCAAGGTTTCACCTAGTTGTGATGTGAATGGGCAGAAACCACTCTCCCCAAGCCATGATTCCACCACTGTGTTGTTCTCCTGGAAAAAAGGCTTCTTATTTCCAGCCTCAGCCTCCCATGTTTCAGCTGTGCTGCTGCCTCTCACCCTCCTGTCATGCACCACTGAAGAGCCCATCTACATCTTCTGTATCCCCTCCCATCAATGCCAGGTGTGTTGTCGGAGCCCCTGAAGCTGTCTCTCCTCCCAGCTGAACTATCTCCAGTCCCACAGCTTCTTCTCAGAAAACAAGGGCTGTAGCCCCATAATTGCCAGGATAACCACTCTGTCCCTGAAATCTCACCAATTTGCTGGTGTCTTTTGAGTTGGGGGCCCAAACTGGAGGTGGTACCCAGACAGGGGTTGACAAAGATGGAGCACAGGGGACAGTCCTTGCTGTCTCCCAGCTTTCAGGACATGTCCTGCTCACACTACCCCAGGTACTGACTTTCAGAAACAAACCCCCAAAATTCCCAAAGAGTATTGAAGCGGTTATGTTATTCACAGCGCTGGGTGCATGGGGGATAATTCCTCCAATCACACACCTCTATTGCCTTTGTTCAGCTCTTTTCGTGTGATGTGGTATTACATATGCATTATCTGTGTTACATATACATTAGTTGTGTTACATATGCATTAGCTGTGTCAGCAAATTCCTGAAAAGGGGGAGGGGAATTATTAACATACACCACTCCTATAACTCCTCCTCCGAATGCCCTTTTGGGAGGCACCTCCCCCTTCTTTTGGGGGTCTTTGGGAGTCTTTGGATGAAGTAAGAAGTCTTCCTCAGGCTTGGATTTTTCAACTTTGTGAAAAACTGCTGAGCTGGCATTGTCCAATTACGTCAAAACCAGTATCATCTCTAGGAGCCTTTCTTCATTAATCTTCAAGTTCCCTCTTCTTAAGCCTCAAAGCTCTTCATCAAAACTCCAAGGTCGTCTGTTCCTGCTAGAGTCCTCATTATAAAATTAACCATATCCTGTCTATAAGTTAGCATAAGCAAGCAAGGCCCTATCCTAACTCTATCTAAAAATTAGCTAGTAAGCAACTAAGACCACAGTCTTTTGTCATCACTTTATATTTTGATCATCCCTTATCAGCACCACTGTCCCCCATTGCTGCCCAGGCCCATGGATGGCTCTGGCTGAGCTCACTGGCCACCAGCACCTACAACCATGCCCTAGAACTGCCCCCTCCCCAGAGCTGCATGATCCTTCCATCCCCTCCTCCACATTTCTGGTAGGCATGCTAAACAGCACAGGCCCTGTACAGACACTGTGGGACCCTGCTTGATACTGGCCCACCACTCAGTCAGGTCCTCATCTGTCAGCATGTCATCCCTCCCAGACTGTAATGTCGCAGACCAACTACTAGAGCCTGGATAGAGTGGAGGTAAGTTGATACCTGTTCCTCTGTTCTCATCCCAACAATTATGTTGTAGAAGGCAGTGGGTGGGTAAGTCACCCTGTGTAAATTCTTGCTTACTGCTTCCTATCACTGTCTGCTCCCTCATGTGCCCAGATGTGGGCTGCAGGAGGTCTCATTTCTTGATTTTACTTGGAACTGATGGCCAGCTGACTGGCCTGTTGTTCTGGTCTGACTAGCCAGGATGGCTTTTGCCCTCTTTTGAAGGCAGATGTGACATTTGCCTTTCTCCATTTATTGGGGACCTGATACCCACAGCCTTGAAGACCTGATGGAAACTGGCTGTACATCAGCCACCTATCTCAGCATCTCGGGTTGCAGTTTAACAGGTCCCAGGGACGTGTGTGGGAGTCAAGTGCTCTTCTACTCCTCTCCTCTGACTCAACTATTATCTCAGGCTGTAGTGCCACTCCTCCTTGCGCCCTATCACTGTGCATGCAGCAGAAAACATCACCAAAAATCTCACAAACAGCTGTATGAAATGTTTTGCTATGGCTTCCTCAACCTTCTTGAGAGCCTCTTAGCCTTGCCTTTGGATCTTCCAGGTAGCTCAGAGTAACAGTTTCAAACGTTTTCTAAGTGAATCTTCCACACCGAAGCATGGTTGGGCATGGGGAGAGCAAGACTGTGGCAGGAGGAGATAGGCATCTCCTCTTTATTGTTTTCTAGCTCGAATTCTAATGCCCCTCCTCTTAAAAAGCTAATAGCTTTCTCTGCAAAGGTGGGACTCTTTTGTTTCTTCTGCCCCCTAGGCAGTAGGGAAAGGTCGAGTTTCCCTGTGTAACCTCGGCTGGGGTACCAGCTCAAAGGGAAGGGTCTAGGGGGACAGGGGGATAGCGCGCGAAGGGAGGCTGCTTTTAAGGCTGCTGGCACTACTTGTTGTTCCGCTTTTGTAGTGCTGCTCGGTCCCCGAGGAGGACTTCCCTGTCTGCTCAGCCCCGTAGGAGCAGGCCTTGTCCCTTGCCAGTCGCCACTCCCGTTGCTGAGAGGAGCCCGGGATACTCCCCACCGCTGCCGGCCGGGGGTTCCCTTTGAGTGGGGCTGTGTTCCGCCCGTGAACCCCTGCACAGTTGCTGGCTGGGGGAAGTTTTTCCTGCATGAAGTGAGCCCGCGCCATGGACCGTTTGGAGCGAGGTGCCCGCCGCAGCCCACGCCCTGCGCCGGTGCTGCACACCAGAGCATCCTCCTGCGCCTCCTGTCTGTTTCCCTCCGCCGCCGCCACAGCCCAAGGGGGCACAGGCACAGCTCCCGGTCGCCATTACCATTGTTGCCTCCCGGAGCCCAACAGCGGCCCTTGCTGTTTGTGGTTAGAACAGCGCCGAAAGGCAAAGATACTTAATTGTTTAAAAGTTTCGGTTGCGGTGTTGTTGCTTGTCCTGGTTTTGTTACATGTATTCCCTGTTATTTCCTTTTCTACACTTCCCTTCCCCCACCAGCTTCTTAATTTTCAAAGTTACACTAACTTAAAGGAAGGAATTTGTTTCTTTTTCTCTTCCTACCTCAGGAAGGTTCCTGTCCTCCTTGGCAAACATTTTGTCTTGTTTATCCGAGACGCTTAGGAATCTTTAACATCTTGTCCCTTCCTGCTAGATGGCTAGAGAGACCAAGCATGCCTGATTGGAGCAAAGCATGAGCTATTTGGGAAATACCAACTGCTACTGAATCACACAGAATCACGGCATGATTTGCATTGGAAGGGACCTTTGAAGACTAACTAGTCCAATATCCCAAAATTGTTATCAGTGCTCCTCAGGTAGAGAACAAATTCTATATCCAACAAAACATATTTTTGATTTAATTCAACATCATTTTACCATTGTTGAGTTCAACACTGTTAATTTTTATTATATTCCATGCAAAAACTGCGATATCCTTCTTTGTACAGAAGCTGTTTGGACTATTCAGGTAAAGACTCTAGAGTTAAATGCAAGTGATTTTGATATAAAATAATTTTTGTATTTTTAATGTGAGGTGTTGCTGTGGACGGCTGATTGGAGAACACCCAGGAATAGACTACAGCTGGCCTGTTTCTCGGGCTGGTTCACAGAGGGATGGTGGAGAATGGTCTGTGCAAAAACACACAAAGATGAGCCCAACAGATGCGTTTGGTACAATCAATTTTCAAGATGGAGACCACACTTACCATGCCAAGGTAATAGACACTGTATTTATATGTCCAACTTATTTTTATAATTTCAGCATAAGAAAAGCAAAAAGTGGTTATTGGTGATTATCAGAGTGATTGTCTTAAGAGGGCGGGGGCTCTGAAAGTAAGTCAGGTTGAAGTCTGTGCATGATATTTTTATGTTTATGTTAATATGGTTAAGAATAGTCCATCTTGTCTATATTGCCCACAGATGTATTTTTATGCTGTCAATTTTAGTGGTATTATGATAGTTCTAATCCTTCATAAAATCTGAAGGACATTAATGCTGAGAACTTTTAACGTGTTGCAGTTTCTTCAAGTATTTAAAATATGTTTATTTAACCCATTGTTATTCTTTCCAGTATATTAGACTCTCTTATGATAGCAATTCAGATCAGCTGTTGCACCTGATGGTTAAAGAATGGCAGATGGACTTGCCAAAGCTTGTGATCTCTGTTCATGGAGGCATTCAAAATTTCAAGCTTCCCTCAAAGGTCAAGCAGGTTTTTAGCAGAGGTTTGGTGAAGGCTGCTGAGGTTACAGGAGCATGGATAATTACAGAAGGCATCAACAGCGGTAGTATAATTCTTTTTCTTTTTTCAGACTGCCTTTGGTGTTTTTTCCCTGCATAAGAGCATACACATTTAAGTCAAATACAGTGAAATCATTTGAAAATACATAATTCAAAGAGTGATTTTATGTTCCTTTACTGTTGACAGGCATTTGAACATTTTTAATTTTTTTTAAATTAAAACTCAGATTATTCTACGTGTAGTAAGAAACACTGTATTTAACCAGAGGTTATTTGCAGTCAATTTATCTGCTTCATTAAAGCAGGTTCTAAGGACTAAAATTGGTCTTTTTGAAACAGTTTTTAAATCTAAATTTAACTTGTGTTTTATAATTAGGAAAATTTGAATTAGGATTATCCATTAATTAGTCATTAGTATCTGAAACTCCCTTTAGAGTACTTTAAAAACTCAGGGGTTAGTGAACCATGGAACTGAAGGAGTTTTACTTCTTTAGCTGGTGAGCTTACAGGAGAACTGTCCCGTTCATTTATGTAAACAGTGAAGTTTTATGGAAGTTGAAAGCACCATTAGTAACATACAAGTGTATTATTAGTTAGGAATATGTGCTGAATTTGAAGAAATGGTGCATTATATTACAATACATAAAATTGGTGCAATATATTACAATTCCTGAAGTGTACATCAAAGACACAAGTTGGGTGGGATGTTTTTGTAAAAAGATAACCATAGAATAAACTAAGTGGTGGGAAACCCTGTCTTGGTGTCCTGGAGTAGGTCTCCAAATATAGAAGAAAAATGATGATTTCATTTTTTGGTTAGGAGTGTCCAGGCATGTGGGGGATGCACTGAAAGGCCGTGCCTCACCACACCTGAGAAAGGTCTGTGCTATTGGGATTCCTCCATGGGGTGTCATTGAGAACCAGAGGGATCTCATTGGAAAAGATGTGAGTTGGATGCATTTTAGTAATAAAAGCCTTCATATTAATGGGATCTTATAGCTTTCTTGCACGCTTGATTTACTTCTTGATCCATTTCACTGTGTTGATACATTTTCTCAGTAACAGAGGCTTAGATTTTACTCAGCAGTGTAAATCAGTGGCTGATTTTTCTCAGCTATTCATTCTGTGTCTTGTTGAGGAACTGTATTTTGCTTTTCATATGTAAATGGTTTTAAAACATTTCTTTTCTTACAGAAAATTGCCGTTATTTTTTCAAAATTTTGTAATTAGTTAGGCAACTCCCTTGTGGTTCCAAATTATGTATTTCTGTATTAAGATTCAGAATGAGGAATCAAGTTAATGGTGTACACAAATACACTATTAATATGTGTGACTTTTATTCACAAGCTATAACTCTATGTGACGGCTGCGGTGAGGGTACAATCTACTAAAAGCACCAAAGACACTTGAGAAGTAAGGTGAAATCATTCCTGATAAATATTAACTCATATGTTTTTAAAGGGAATACAACCAAGGCAAACTATGCCATTGTTTTTATTTCTTGCAAGGAAAGTCAGGCAAGGATTAGATTGTAATTTGTAATTAAATTGTAATATAGGTATTGCAAGCCTAATCAGAAATGTTTTCTGTGCTATTAATTGTCTTTTTCTTGCTGTTAAGAATGAAATGCTAAGGATCAAATGCAAAAAGCTTGATGGAGGATTTCAGACGATCGCAATATGATGAATACATACATGCGAGGCAACAAAAATGGTGGTATTTTGTTTGTTTCCTTAAGGGTCTTTTTATTTTGGTTTCCCCAGGTAGTTTGCCTGTACCAGACTCTTGGTAACCCACTCAGCAAGCTGAGTACGCTCAACAGCATGCATTCTTATTTTCTAATGGCAGATGATGGCACAGTAGGCAAGTATGGTAATGAGATGATGCTCAGGAGGAATTTGGAGAAGTACATATCACTTCAAAAAATACATACAAGTGAGTACTGCTGCGGTCATCTTTATCACAGGAAAACCTACACTAAAAGTTGTGGAGGAACTTGATATTTCTTGTTACATGTTATACATCTTGATTTGCCATAGATTTTACTGAGGTAAAATGTTATTAATTGTATGTGTCTTGAACTCTGAATATCAGAAAAATGAAAAGGACAACATTCTTATATACATACAGCATTATGAATTTGGATGAACTCACATACTGGTTTCTTAGTTGCAGAGACATCTAAATGACCCAGATTATTTAGTAAGTATTGGGCAGTTGCTCATTGCAGTTTTGTTTGGTCTCTGTATCAGTACTAGATTCTTTCCTGGCATTTTGCTAGGTGGAAAAGTTGTTACATGCAATGGAATTCAAATCCTTTTTCCTTGGTTCACTACTTTTTTCCTCATGACTCTTCTCTATTTCAAGCCTGTGGCCTCCTCAGGTACAGGAATGAAGACTGGTTGTGAAAGTAATACCTTTAGCCAGTGTTTGACAGATTGCATAACTTCCACTGTTTGCTTATAGACTAACTGAGTCATGGTATAGAAATCATTGATTATTTATTACATAGACAAGTATTTCCTTTTATGCACTAGATTGTACGAATTATTATGTCACCCTTACCTAGTCATTTGAATCTCAAGGTATGTTAAAAAAACGCTAGCAGTTATCATGTTGAACCCTTGCTTCCTTTATGTGCTCACATTATAGAATTAACAAATTTAGAAACTAACTCAATTCTGAATATGTTCATATATAGAGCTTTTTACTCAGCCTCTTATATTTTTTCTTACTGTGAGTATTTATAAGTCAGTCTGTCTGTAGTATTTTCATTTCTATTGCATTGTATTTGAAATTTATTTCTGTTTTTAAAAAACCCACCCTTCTGCTGTAAAACTTGAGAGAGTCTCTGAAAAAATGCATGATTACTTTTATATGTATGTAGGTAACCAAATGGTTATTGAACATATTTCAAACACCCTTGCATGTGACATCTGTCATAAGGGGTACAGGGATGTTTGGAAGGATATTTTTAATTTCCGGTGCTAGGACCACTTCCAGTTTATTCAGGAGTTTTCCATGCTCTTTTTGATTTGGTTGCAGAAGTTCTGTGAAAGTCCTGAAAAGTGTATGTCAAATTGGAGGTGGTGAAGGCATGATTTCATCTTCACTGAACCATGAGACTCCTTCATGAGTATTTATTTCCCAGATGTTTTGATTTTTTTGTGTGTGTGACTGAGACCTGTTTATGACTGATTAGATGTGTTTTGAAACAGGAATGAGCCAAGGCGTACCCATAGTTGGGTTGGTGGTGGAAGGAGGCCCCAGTGTGATTCTTGTGGTGTGGGAGTACGTGAGGGCCACCCCAGCTGTCCCTGTCGTGGTCTATGAGGGTACTGGCAGAGCTGCAGATATCCTGGCATTTACCCACAAACACACAGGTGATACAGGGTGAGTAGTGGCATAATGCTCTTCCTCCTTGATCTGTCGTATTGGCAGGGACCTGAAAACACCCATCTCAAAACCTCATATATATTATGAGATAATTTCTAATGCTTCTAGGGATGACCCCACTATGGCCTTTTGCCAGCTTTAACTTCCATCGAGGGCGCAGTTTATTCCTTCCCTGCCTCAAACTAGTGCTGAAATAATTATGCTGCCAAATTTACTGGGGCTTTTTTGAAGACAGAAACCTGCATGTAGATATTTTGAGTTATTATAAAGTTTCTCACCTTTGTAAGAAACACCATTGGATGACTCCAGTGTTTGCTTGTGTTTTGACTCAGTTGTTTCTTCTGCTATTAATACTCTGTATAGGGACTTGGATTTGGTTGCATTAAACTTTTGAGACTAGAGCTGGGGTTAGTTGCTGTAGGAACCTCAGACTTCAGCAGGAAGAGGATTAAGTTTCCTTATATTTGGCTTTGGTTTACTCAGTGATAACCCAGATTTGTCACTCTGGTCTAGCTGTAACTCTGTGTCACTGCCAGTGCAGTTTCAGCCACAGGCACTACTAAACCTACCTTGATAAAAATTTTTCATCAAAATTGGAAATAAATATATGTGTTTGTAAAGCCAATTAATATTATTTGTGAAAGTTTTTCAAAGTCAGAGAACTTTTTAGATTAAAAAACCAAAATTTTAAAGAGGCGGTCTGGATTCCTTCTAATTTAAACAAATAAAGAATTTAATAAATATTGTATCCTAATTGTTTATTTATTGTTTTTTCTAAATATTATTCTGGAGAGGTAGTATTTGCCCCCAGTATAGTATATTGAGAACTTTTTTCTTCACTTGCTTTTTTCCATGTTTGTGATATCTGAAAAAAGTTCCTTCCATTTCAAAAGAAAGTGTGGATGGAAATGTTAATGAAAAGATAAATGGGGGGGGGGGGAATGGAAGAGATATGAAGTCTAGTGAAAAAATAGTGAGCAATTTCATTTTTTCTCTGCATGATTATTGAAAGAAAGAAAAAATTTGCTGAAAGTTCACTGATTTTTAGCTCTATGTTTACAAACAATCCTTTGAAAATTGTTAAATTATTCATGTGTTATATTTTCAATAGTAAATATGTATGTCAGAACAAAAGCCTATGGGAATAATAATTTATGTTATGTGATGACTTTGTTTGTTGTGCTGAAAGAAGACAGGATAAAGTCAACAGAGAAGTAGAAAAACAAGAGGTTTCCCACATGTCTCTGCTTACTGCAAGTTTCATCTTTTCTGAAGTGACATTTGGGCAGGTAAGAAGTAGCTAAATATAACTGTTCTTGCTTGTATGTCTGTTTTCCAGGGACCTGTGCCCTCAAGTGAAGAAAGAGGTCTTAGTGATGATTCAAAACACATTTAAATTGGAACAGAAACAGTCCAGTCATCTATTTCACATTTTGATGGAGTGCATGGAACACAGAGAGTCCGTGAGTGGGGCTCATGCTCTGAATTTAGGATGTCTTAATTTGCTGTTACCCTTTTAACTCCTTCTGTGGTGGGTTGGTGCAGATATGGGTGTGATTTGTAATATAAAGTTAACATAAAAGTGTCTGTGCCAATTTCTATGTTGAGTAGCTCTACAGAGTCAATTTAGTTGAATTCTCAAGTTTCAGTGGTTGTTTATGAAATTACAGCCTTTCTGATTTTAGTAAAAGGCCATACATCTTGTTTGGAAAGATCGAGTAATTCCTATTTTTTTTCTTCTCTAGTAGAGTCTTATTTATAATTTAGTAAGCTTTCTTTCCGTTCTTCTACTTAAAAGAGAAATTTGTTAGAACTTGTAGTGAAATGTACTCCTGAGATTTGCGGATATGTTTAGCAGTTCAAGTGCTCATTTGCAAGGAGAATCATAGAACCACAGAGTGGTTTTGGTTGGAAGTGACATTAAAGACCATATAGTTTCAACATCCCTGCCGTGGGCATGGACGCAGGATGAGGCTGTTCAAAGCCCCATCCAACCTGGCAGGACATTATCAAATGCTTTGCATAAGTTCACATAGATGACATCAGTTGTGCTTCCCTTATCCATTAATCCTGTAACCCTGCAATAGAAGGCCATCAGATTTGTCAGGCATGATTTGCCCTTAATGAAGCCATGTTGGCTGTCACCAATTACCTCCTTATTTTCTATGTGCCTTAGCATAGTTCTCAGGATGATCTGCTCCATGATCTTGCCAGGCAAGAGGTGAGACTGACTGGTCTATAGTTTCCCAAGTCTTTCTTTTTAGCCTTTTTAAAAATGGTAGTTGTATTTCCCCTTTTCCAGTTACTGAGAAGTTCACCAGTCTGCCACAACTTTTCAAATATGGTGCAGTACCAAGTGTTTATTGTAGGAATAATGATAATTGTAGCAAGTATCACTAAAATGGAAGCTACCCAATACATTTTCAGTATTTCTGGTTTTACTTTGAGTGTCTGTTTTCTAGTTGAAAACTGAGCGGATATCAAACGTGTTACATTTCTATATTTCTCAGCTTTAAAGGCTAATCAAAAGGAAACAGACTCATGCAGACTCACGCAGTAAGTTTGCCTGGGATACCATTGCATTAAAAACCAAAATGGTTCATTTTCTGTCTGAAACAAAGGAAAATTATGTCTGGGCCTTTGCCATTGTTTGTGTTGAAATGTGTATAATTTAATCTACCACAGCCCATACCAAGAAGAAATAACTACAGACTTCTCTGCCTCACCTCAAACAGTATACTTCTGCAATTCTAACAGATAACCATATTTGATGCGGAATCTGAAGATGAGCAGGACATTGATTTGGCAATTCTCACTGCACTCTTAAAAGGTATTGAAAAATATGACCTATTTTCATCTGATATAGAGTCTCATTGACTTGCCTGTTCAAAGTAAAGGAGTAACATCAATGTGTGAAAACCACTGGATCTTTCACTTGTTTCCTAGGTGCAAATATGTCTACTTCCGATCAGCTAGATTTGGCATTGGCCTGGAACCAGCTAGATATTGCCAAGAAACACATTCTCATTTATGGACAACACTGGAAGGTACAATTACTTTTTATTTTTCACAGTGTCTTTACACTTTATTGTGAGAACTAATTTTCCATGCTTTGCATTTGTCAAGCTTTAGTTAAGAAATAGTTTGATGATTCAAATCAATCTTCTGTAATCTGCTGGACATTTAAGGACATTATCCTTAAAACTGTGAAGTATTCAACTACAGAGTGCATCAGATCTCATTTGTTTTTCCAGAGAAGAGTTGACGATTATCAGTTATCAGGGATATTTCATTGCAGCTCAAAATATGCTTTTCTCCAAAGATGTAAGCTGCAAAGGAATGTTGCATCTATTTTCCTAGCTCTAGACAGAAATACAAAAATCACCGTGTAAATCACCAGGTTAAAAAAAAGAGGTAAAATTAACCTTGGTAACATGTCATTATCTTAGATAGATAAAAAGGCAAGCCATGATTTAGACCTACATTAACTATATCTGTGTGAAAGAGCATATCAAACATGTTACAATTCTATATTTCTCAGCTTTAAAAGCTAATCAAAAGGAAGCAGACTCATGCAGATTCATGCAGTAGGTTGACTCCAGTTTGCCTAGAATGTCATTGCAATTAAATTAGTCCCATAAATTGTGGTTTCCAAGTTTTCAGATGTAATCCAGTATTTAAGTATTACTCTCTCTTTGTAAGTTTTTGGTGAACATAACCTGATTTTTACAAATGACAAATTTATATGTGACAAATATAAAACTCTATGTGCCTTAACATGTTTTTCCCATTTTTATAGAAGTTAGAATTTTGTTCAAGAAATAATATCTGATGGTCCCAGGAGTACTTCTTAAGATTTCCCTGCCAAGAATTACAAGGTTGATTTTTCCAGTCCTAAGTGTGTCTTCTTTAAAATATAAATTTTGAAAAATATACAGTTGTATATATATTTGAGTGGCCACAGCTGGTTGTTTGCCACAACAAGAGACCTCAGCTTTTTGTCACCAGCCCATATTTTCCTGTGGTGTGTAAGGCTGAAGGAGGACTATGCCTGAGATATCTACAACTGAACATCCATGAATTAAACATTGGATATTAGGAAAAATTTATTCACCAAAACAGTTATCAACCATTGGAACAGCCTACACAAGGTTGAGTCACCATTCCTGGAACTATTTAAAAGACATGGAGATGTGACACTTCATGAGTGTGATGGTTTGGTCCAGGTCCTTTTCCTGGTAACCAGGTTGTAACCAAGGAAGTGACCATGTTCCCAGTATTCCATATGATTTTTATGTAACTCGGGGGAGAAATAAGAAGGAGGGAGAAACCTTTGTTCTCTTCCCTTCCGGTGGATCTGAGGATGCAGGTTCTCTGCTGTCGGCTCTGCCTGCGTGGAGGAGTTGAGGCCTAGTGTGGCCTTGTAGGCCTTGGGATGTGGATGTTGCTGGCAGGCGGTTGGCGCTATTCGGCTATCTCAAGGGAAGTAGTGAGACTTTACTTGGTTAATACTTCTTTGTGGATTTAAATAGTGTGTATTTGTTTTGATTTTCCTTCCATTTGTCCCTTTTTTACCCTTTTTTCTCTTTCCCTTACCCTTTCCCTTTGGGGGCGGGTAGTCCCCCTTAACTGTGTATATAGTGTATTAATTGTATATAACTCTGATATATGTAAATATATATCTATATTTTGATATAATTTGGGGTTTTTTTCCCTTTTTCTCCTTTCCCCTGGAAAGGTAGTGGAGGGGGAAGGGCCTTTTTCTGTAGGTTTGGACATTTGGCTGAGTGCCAGGTCCAAACCTTAGGGGTGAACTCATCAGTGTTAGGTTTGCAGATTGGCCTGATGATCTAAATATTTTTTCCAAACTAAGTGATTAAATGATTCTGTGTGTATGGGAAGTAAGGTGTAACATTTTCCTAGTGCCATCCTCTTTGACACACCAGAGTTTAGAGAACTATTGAATAGTTTAGCCTCTCTCTTCCTGGCTCTTCCAAGGTGATTATCTATTCAGTTTTTCCATTTTTCTGACAGTATTTTCTGCTCTTCTGTGTACTTTTTTCAGGCATAAAAGTCATCTTTTGAGATAAGAAGACCAGCGCTCTACTCAATTTTCTAATTTAGATATTTAGTGAAATACTAATATTTTACAGGTTGTTCTCTGTTCACCTAAGGATAAATCCTTATAGGTTGTATGCTTTTTTTACTGGTTTCTAGCTTATATTCATGCCTTCAGAAGGTAGGCCCACTAGAATTTTTGTTTTCATTGTCACTGGTAGAGTCCTGGTTCCAGTCTACAAAATAACTGCCTTGCTTCCACTTACTCTACTGTATTTACATGTTTTCTACTGTCTTCCATGTTGCTATTAGAGGGGCTGGTTTCAACTGTAGCTGTCTGGGAACTCTTAGGTGAATACAATTTGCTACCAATTTATGGATGACTTCTATAGTTTTTTCTACTGACACTTCAATTTGACGCAGTTTCTCAGGTTTCTCTGCCTTAAAGAACAACTTCAAGTATAGGACTTTCCCAACCTGTTCTGTAGTGAGCAGTGAGGTAATGAATTAGTTACTGTGTCTGCAATAACCTTATCTCCTTGAATGTTTCTTTTATACCCTGATCGTCCTCTGGCCTTATAGATCCACTGGCAGCACCCCCCCTCCTCCGCTTCTGATATGTTTGCAAAAAATCTATGTACCTATTCATATCTATTTCAGTACAATTGTTCAGCACCATTTGAAATGAAAAGCCATTGTCAAATAATGACTATGTTCTCTATTTTCAGTAAGAACTAAAGATCTCATAATAAATAAGCCTCAGATCTTTTGCTTCTCCAAGCAAAAATTAAAATGACATATACTCCTGAAAGGTTTTCTTTTGAATAAGCAGAAAAAAATAATCTTAAATAACAACTGCTTTCTTCTTGCACTGAAAAGAAAAAAAAAATGTATAAGCACAGTATTTAAGTTTGCCTTTAAATTAGTTGCTTTCTAATTAAAGAGGTGTAACCCTCTGACTGTCAGGAACTGCCGGACCTGTGATCATCCACGGCTGCAGCTACTGCAGGGTTATTGTGATGGTGTGTTCAAATTTTGAATTATATATTTAAGCAGCACTGATTGTGGACTCCTAGTATATTTCTGTCTATGTGAATGTTTCAAGAAAACATGCACAATTATGCACAGATTGTGGCCATTTCTTTCAGAACTCTGGTCATAGAAGTTCAGAAGGTAAAGATTGTAACCAGCTGTAGTTATGTTTCTGCTTAAATGTCAACTCAATTTCAAATAAACTCCACACCAAAGAATGTAATTCTAGTAGTTACCAAATGGCTGTCTAAACCTTTTCAGACACACTGCCAGCTCAAGGAATGACTGCTTGAAGAAATTTAGTACAAGAATGGTCAGTCACTCTGAGATATTTCTGGAAGAAATACCAATAATTAAGGATCAGTGCATAAGTATTCTTTTTACATGTGAAAATTCTGTCATATTTGTTGATCATCTTTTGACACAATTTCTGTCAAATATCAGTATGTACAAGGAATGGACTAACTTCAGGTTAGCAGTAACACCTGCCCCAGTGCCAGCCTCCTCATTCTGCTCACCCCACTGCATTTCCTGTGCACACGTTTTCTGTAGAAAAACTTTATATGAATTTATATGAACCTCATATGTCTAACTCCTTTGCTATTTTGCATGTAGACACCCTGCTTAGCTTTGCACAAGTGCCATGAGTAGAGTGCTTTCACTGTTTGGACAATACTGTATGTAGATTTCTGCTTTGTGGTTTCTTTAAGAGAGTTTATTCTAATACACATTCTCTCTTGTTTGAAAAAAATCTGCTTTAAAGAAATTCCAGTTCTACAGAGAGATTTTGAAATACAGTATCTTGAAATATCTTTTGTCATATGTCAAAAGAAAGGCTTCCCGCCACCCTCTGCGTTATCATATATTGGCTTTTGAAGTGAATTAAAGAGTAGAGAATGTATTATCAGAGTCTGTTTGTAAAGTTACATTTGTAGAAGTCTCTACAGATGTTGGGTTTATGGTAACTCAGTTTTGCTTCTCCTCTTTGTTGGACTTTTTTATGCAGATGCTTCCTCCAGCATATTTTTCTCTGTACATTTTGTACTCTGCACTTTAAAGAAACATAGTCATTTCGGTAAAGAGATTATTAGCTGTTCAGGAATGTTTTATTTATTTCCGAAAGTAATTTTTTAAGCTTTTCTTTCAACTCTGTCCATTTGGAGGTTGGTGCCTTGGAACAGGCAATGCTGGATGCTTTAGTGATGGACCGTGTGGATTTTGTGAAGCTGTTAATAGAGCATGGAGTGAACATGCACCGTTTTCTTACCATATCTCGTTTAGAAGAACTCTACAATACGGTGGGTATTTGAAATTCCAGTGTGCAACTGAAAATTATTGGGGTTTGCTAATTTTTGATTGTAATGTGGGATTTTTGGGTTGGTGTACCAGTTAGTTATTTTTGATTCACTCTCATAAACCAGACTGAGTGCTCACAGGAAACTCATGAGAAAGATGTTCAGACAGTATCAATCCAGTATGTCATACATGCTTGTCTTGCTGAAAATACTATGTTGTTTAGCCTAAAGCTATACCAGCTTCTTTCTACAATATGTCATGATTTAAGATAATTTAAATAGACGTGTTGCAGATTGGTGTTGAAATATTTTTGAAGAGACTTTAAATGGGGAGAGCTTCAATTGCAGTAGCTTATTCTGAAGATTTTTTTAGCTGCTTTCTTTTACTGTACTGATTTTCTAATGTAGAGTGACGTTTGTTTGTTGTCGTTTCTTTTCACACCGCAGAAACAAGGACCATCAAATCTACTTCTGTATCACCTAGTTCGAGATGTGAAACAGGTAAATAGACATAGGAAAGGCTGGGGAGCAAAAACAGTAGCCTAGAACTTCAGTGTCCACTAGCATGCTGCTATTAGGTAATACAGGGGAATTTTAGAAATAGAAGTGATAGTTTCATTATTATGGTCCTATATCTGCTAAATGGTTTTATCTTGATCCCACTGATCCCCTAAGCACACTACTACAGAGGCTCCCAAGGATCCTGTACTTTAATTTCAAAGCCAAGCAGTTCGTGTTGATCAGACTCTCTTTCTCAAATTACTAAAGTGACATTATGAAGTGATTGTACAAAAGGCTTAGTGAATTAGTGCAATAATTACTGTCATTGTTTTAGGGTTTTCTTTTCCCCCCCAAGCTAAAATATTCTTTCCTTGTTGAGCAATAACAAAAACATACTGTGACAAGATATAATGTTATGTTAGTGTGTTGCTTTACCTAGGAGAACAGAGAGTGGCGGTGGATGACTACTGCATGTAGCACTGGCTCCGTTAGTAATTTAGCATCAGCTTTGTTATTTAGATACACCAGTAATTTATTTCATGTTTCTGTTATCTATTGTGCCTCACAGCATTGCTTAGCCAGGAAAGGATGAGCTGTTATTTAGGCATATAGGCTTCACTGCAGGGGATTCCTAGATCCAAAAGAAGATTAATTGGCTAGTTCTTTCCAGGGTATGAATACTAAGATAAAATGAAATTGCAAGTCCTACTGTTTTGCTGAGTTCTGTTGTATTTGTGGTGTGATTTTGTTATTGTGGGTGATTTTCATGACAATCTCATTTATGATTCTTTAGATAGATGTACAGTATTCTGGTCTCCATAACAAACTGCTTTGTGTGTTTTCCCTTACTGATGAATGTATTCAAGGTTTGATTTATGTGAAAGATCTGGAAGAGCTCAGTGTTTAAAAAACATCTAATTTATATAGGCTGAAAAATCTGTCTTCTTCATTGATACTGAAGTGATTGATATGATCCCTCTCCCAAAATCCATGCCCTGTATGTATCTCAGGACACTTTGGGAAAACTCACTGTGTGATCTGAAGAGAAACTTCCAGCACTTGATATGTATTAATGGAATTTATGTAAAAATTATCTGCATGATATCAAAACTTGCTATGCCATTGTGTAAGCTAAACTTACTTGGGATCTGCAGACAGGACTAAACACTGTAAACCCTTTTTCACTGGAGCTTTTCTTTGTATGCGTAAGTGCTCTGGCAATGGGTCATGCAGTTGCAGTCTACTATGGTGACACAGTAGGTGGGACAGTCACCAGAGTGATGTGCTCATGGATTTCAGAATATTTTCTCCCTTAGGGTCATCAGCTTTGATGCTGCTTCATTTGAATGGAGATATATTGCAGTCTGCTCTGATATCATAAAATATGGGGCTTGGTGCAGAGAAGTATCTACAAGTATAGGTAGTCAGAAATATTTGCCTAACTAACTCTCAATGACAGAGCTGACAAAGTCCATTCTGTGAGATGTGCTTTGGCCCCGGAGTGTTCAACATGTTGAAGCCTTCTTTTACTCAGGGCTGGGTGGCCTTAGCTGACTGTACTGAGGCTTGCTACTAAAGTCTATTGAAAAAAACCCTTGGTCCAGAAGAAAAAGGCTTTTCACAGTCTGAAAGGCATATACTGCTAGGAATACATAATGTCTCAGATCCTTTAATGTATGGGCCCATTTTTCACTTTAAAGAGTTGCACTTTAAGGTTTTATCAATAATTTTTAAATCTGTGTGGAAAATAATCTATTCTTCAGAGAATTTGTCACAAACTAAAGGGTCTGGGAAGGACAGTGGAGCTAAGCTGGGCAGTGTGCTTTAAGCAGAAGTGGTAAGAGACTCAGAAGGTAGAGCTAATGCACATACAGTTTCTGTCCTAGTTGACAAGACAGTCTTGGGCCTCTACAAGTAATTTCCAGTCTCCAGGAATTATCTGCAATATTAAATACATGCTTCAGCTACTTCTTCATTTTTTAGTGAATGTGCTTAATGATCAAGTCACACCATGCTGGTTTTCTCTTGTTGTGAGAAGAAGATTTTTATCTGTCTGTCTGCCTGCTATTTCTGATTGTTATGAAGAATGATTACCCTCACAGTTGAATGAAGCTGGTCTTGGGATCATTGCATTATATGTCTGTATGTAGTGTGTGTGCAGTGAACTGTAGACATCATATTTTTCAGACTGAAAATGGGATGTGTCTGTGTACTCTTTCCAGGGGAGCTCCATATGCCTAATGAATGTATACAGTTTCCTGAGAGCAGGAGCTCTCAGTTGCACATTTTTGCAGACTACCTCTTAGTAGGGCTCTGACATGGCAGAGTGTTGTATGTAATAGTATCATGAAAAGTTTGTGTCATTTGGCGTTTCAGAATACCCTTCCTTTGGATTACAAGATATCACTGATTGATATTGGACTGATAATAGAGTACCTCCTCGGTGAAGCTTATCGGAGCAGCTACACAAGGAAGCATTTCCGAATTCTCTACAATGATCTCTACAGAAACCATAAGGTAATTTTTTTGAAATTACTACCACTGGTCTCCAAGAAAAGGCAAAAGGTGACACCTAAAAATAGATCAGGTTGTCATTGTGGTTTGCCTGAAGAGCATCAGTTAAATGTGTGCCAGGCTTGTCTATTTTGTGAATCTCTTTGCCAGCTGTGGGGGGGGGTTGCAAATAAAACAGACAAATCCCCAAGAGTATTGTTGTTAAATTAACTATTAATTTAACTATTTTTAAATCAACTATTAATTCAGTAAATTTACCTTTTTGTCCAGTAGCTGGCTGTGTTCTTTTTCTGTCATCCATTAAAAAATATCAACAAGACTGTGCCAACCGTCATTTTCCCTTTTCTGAAGCAGTTGCGTGTTTCTGTTCTTGCAACTTGAACCACATCACAGAAATACTGAATTCCACATGCCTTGAACTAGACTTCATAGAATAGAATCATAGAATTAACTGGGTGGGAAGAGACCTCTGAGGTCATCAGGTCCAACCCTTGATCCACTACCACTGTGATTCCTAGATCATGGCACTCAGTGCCACATCCAGCCTCATCTTAAAAACCTCCAGGGATGGTGAATCTACCACCTACTTAGGGCATGTCATCATTTTCCCTGTTGACTTTCCAAAACCAGTAGCTTAAAAGCAGCCTAAACTTCTCAAGAAATTAGCTGAATATCATTGCTAACATCACTGCATAAGAATTCTGCCTAGTTTTTGTAGTTGAACTGGACTTTGACTGAAGTAGTTCCATATGTTAAAAAGCAAACAACAAAACCCTATCATTCCCATGAACTGCTTCCATGACTAACAGAAGAACCTCAGCAGGATCAGGGAAAATGAGAAGAGATAATGAAAACTGTTACTTGGAGTGAACAGAAGCACAGAGACAAAGCTTCCTGTATGTCACTGGTTTAATACAATGCTTAAAAAAAGATATATGAGCAATTGTGACATTTTCACTGTTCTCTTATGAAATATAACCTTAACAGGAACAGATGAAACCTTATAATCATACAACTAAGTACTAGAGGAAAGAGCATTAGTGATTCAGTTCTTAACATTCTTCCCTCTGAGTCAACACTGAACAAAATTTTACAGGGATGCTAGATGTTCAGAGGAAATGATCAGCTAAAAATCCAGAGACTTGTGTTTTACAATGGACTTACAGTACTTTATAAAAAAAAGTTGGCACTCAGAAGAACTTTTAGTTGGATGATTCCAGTCTAGTACAATCCCTATTGTTTTTATTGGTGGATGTTGTTGGAAAATCAATATTTTGAATTCAGAGTTTCAGAAACATATGTATTTTTTTAACTAAGATGTGAAACAGGTTATTTTTTCCTTTATGGTGTAAGCTCCAGTGGTAGTTATGGTGATTGTTGACTCACTAGTTTTTGATTAACATCAGTTTTCTACATACAGTATTGCAGTCAGAAAGCACAGGCATATATCGTATCTACAAACACAAATTCATATCTAATTTGCATTTCTTTCCTTGTGTTTTGTGGTATGCCTTTGGATCTAGAGAGTGGTCTCCAGCTTTCCTCAGAGCCTGTCTCATTCCTTTCATCAGAGTAATCAGATGGATAGTGGAATGGGATCTACTGAAAGTACTTTGCATTCTCAGTTCTTCAGAACAGCACAGCCTTACAAATACAAGGTAATATTATTGCTTACTTTAGACTTGGGAATCTGGTGTCACAGGGTTTGGAGACTGCCCAACACTTTGGAAAAGGAAACTATAGAAGGCATGGGTACAGAGCAAGGAGTATTTTTCCTTCACTGGTATAACCAGCTTCTTAGCATTGGTAATATGAACATGATCCTAGCTTATGCATTATGACTTAAATATATATAGCTATCAAACAGCTTGCTACTTGCAATTCAGATTTGTGTGCAGTTTTATTCTTATGAATCTGAATCTCAATCATTTGTTGGAGTTTTCTTTCTTTTCTTTTTTTTTTTAAACAAATTTACAGGAAAGATCCAGTGCTTTCCATAAGTGTAAGAAAAAATTAAAAGAGGATATAAACTATGCAGAGAATCATGAGTCAACTGGCTTTATCTACCCCTATAATGACCTCCTGGTTTGGGCAGTATTAATGAAAAGGCAGAAGATGGCAATGTTCTTCTGGCAGCACGGAGAGGAAGCCATGGTCAAAGCTGTTGTGGCTTGTAAACTCTACAGGGCAATGGCACGTGAAGCTAAACAGAGCAACATGGTGGATGACACTTCAGAAGAACTCAAGAAGTATTCAAAGTATGAGTTCTCCCTTCAGTTAATAAAGTTCTGCAGTGCTTAGAATGGTTAGATATTTTCCTAATCCACTAAGAGTTTATAGGGTTAGTGATGTCATGGACTACGGAGTATAAAAAAATACTGTCAGCTACTCATTATCGATATTATATAATGAATCTATGTGCTGGTGCGCAGTCTGGTTGAGAGTTAAAGAAAAGCTATTTGTGTATTCCCTAGATGCTTATTTGAAAATTAAAATATAGGTGAGTAATGCATGGCTCTCTCTGCTAAATGGTCAAGTGAAAGGCTGAAGTTTCCCTTATAGCTTCCCTTACAGTTCAATTTGTTAAGAGGCCATATGGCACACAGGTGTTGGACTTTTCAAATTTGTAATAAGTAGTAATGAACAAACTAAAATCAGTGCTTAAATCCTGCTCTGTGTAAGACTAAATGAAAAATGTATCCTGAAATAATTGAGTGAATGAAAAGGAAAGTAGATCAAGAATTTCCCTCAAGTTTTCAAGTTTCAATTAGTGTTTTCTGGAAGTTTCCCTTGTTAGTAATATATTTTGTGCTTTGTAGACTTCATGCCTAAGATTCCAGTACAATAAAAATGTACTACCTTCTTTTGTATGCAGCTCCAAAGCTTAATTTGAAGGAAGGTGTGTAGTTTCCTTGGAGAGTGTTACCTACAGAGATGTTTTAAAGCCTGTCTAATAGAAGAGACTTTTGCAACTAACTGTAATGTTTGCCCACAGTGGTGATGAATCTGTTAAAGGCTATACACAGAACTTTGTAGGGTCCATTTTGATCACTGAATGAACTTAAGAACAAAACAAATAAAAAAAATATAAAACAAGATGACCCCAAACCTTGTGATTAGGACTAAATAGCGAAGTTTACTCCCCAAAATGCTTTTCACTGGGTATATTGTTAAAGCAATGAAAAATGGGAGAAGGCATGCTGACTCAGATTTCTAGTTGAACTTTAGTTACCAGAGTATTCACAACAACCTCTTTGCAACAGTGATTGTGAGTTTGGATAGATCCCTGTTATATTGGCTGTTAATTCTTTTCTGCTTTAGGGAATTTGGGCAGCTTGCCTTAGATGTGCTGGACAAAGCATTCAAACAAAATGAGCAGATGGCCATGAAATTGTTGACCTATGAACTGAAAAACTGGAGCAACTCAACTTGTTTAAAATTAGCGGTTTCTGTAGGCCTGCGGCCTTTCGTGTCCCATACATGCACACAGATGCTGCTGACTGATATGTGGATGGGACGCTTGAAGATGCGGAAGAACTCCTGGTTTAAGGTAACATAACTCTAACTCTGGCTTTTTCTGAGTATTTAGAAGCGCTTTAGGTACTTTATGCATTTTTTGGTGGTTATGAACATGGCTAATGCAGCTTCACACAGTTATGCTTAAGCACATATTGGAATGTGCACACATGGGAAACAAAAGAAAGGCAGGGAGGGGAAACAAAAGAAAGGCCGGGAGGGGAAACAGTACTTCCTTCTGGTTTATTTCTTTGCAAAAGCATCTGTGAGATGACATTAGGAGGGAGGATTTATTTTCCTGTTCCCATTCTCTCAGCACCCTTCAGTCCCTCCTTACCTGCTCTTGCTTCCAGCCATTGGTTGTTCCTGGCAGAGCTGCTGATGGCAGCAACCACCCCCAGATATCATGGCACTCTTTAAAGCCACAAAACAGACAAGAGCAATACACTTCTTCAAAGTCTGTCAGTGCGATACAGAGATTCCCAGCACCAATGGCTCCCTTCCAGGCCAGTGGAATTGCACTCGGTTTGTGCTGACATTGTGCATGGCTGACTGTGGCTTCAGGTCTATAGAGGGATTAGTTTTTGCTGCACTAATTTCCTGAATCTTGTGTCTCCCTTTTAGGTCATTATGAGCATTCTCCTGCCTCCTGCCATCTTGATGCTAGAGTTTAAAAGCAAGGCAGAAATGTCTCATGTTCCTCAATCTCAAGACTTCCACCAGTTCACACGGTATCATGGGGATCAGAGCCCAATCAGCTTTAAAGACACTTTGTCTCTGGTTAGTCTGTGATGATCATAATTTGAGTGTCAGAGTTTGTTTGTTTACCACAGTATAATTCTTAGGAGGGAAAAGATCATTATCAGCTGGAAGTGCTGGAGCCCAGTTCTTACGATGTATCTGTTAGATCCCTGATTTGGATACGGACTGAAGTCAACTTGGGCAAGTTACTTCGTCTGTCCTGGATGTCACCTCTGTACTGGTCATAATGACGAAATCCTTCCCAACCTTACACAAGCATATTGAGATCTGTCAGTTGCAGGTTTTTTAGGGCACAAAGTCTATTCAAGCTGCAGATAAATACCTATGTAATCTTGTGTAACAATGTAGTCTTGCATACCAAATAATCTAAGAAAGATTTCATGTCATACACAAAATCACAACTATAAAACTGAATTCAGGTTGCCCAGGTGGGCAGGGATACAGCAGAACTGTGACAGTCCAGGTCCCATCCTTTCCAATGCACTCCTTCTTCCCATTCTGCCTGATCAGTGGCCAATGCTCTGCATCTCAGCCACAACCTCTCCCCCTCTCCATGACCATCCTTCCCTCTTACTATCTCCTGGTAGTTTTGTTTCCTGAATTACATCATAGCCCTTCCAGAGGTCTAGCACCTGTCTTACTTGATGAAAACCAGGGTATCTTCTGCATTCCTTGAGCCTAGCAAAGTGCCTATTTAGAGCATCTTAAAGCTGTATAAAGGGAAGTACTGTGCTTTTGGTTTAGCCATCTGAACCAAGTCCCAAAATACGCTGCAGAGACAGGTGGTAGCGCAAAAGTCCTTCTTAGGCTTGTTGGGGAGGAGTCTCCAGCATAAGCGAGGTGATGTCTTTGCCTTTTTAGATCTTCGAGAATTGTGTTAATCCCTTCTTCTCGTTGTCCACCACACATTCTTTGAGCTGAGAATTTCCAAAAGTTTTCAGTCTGAGCTAGACATGGACAGACATGGAGAATTTCCATGCCAAAGGATAAACGTTGTTGAGGTGCTAACCCATAAAAACATGGTTCCTAAGTGAAAGCTGTCAGACAACTTTTTTGTTCTCTTCTTACCTTACAGCAGATAAACACTGCAGATTGCCCAGGACCTTCTCAATTACTTTTCAATTTGTGTACAAAAAAGGAAGGCAGATTGTCTTTGAGGACTTTGGGTAGACTTATTGCTGCCACATTTTTCATTTGATGCAGAAAAATTGTCAAAGCCGTTGTAAAATCAAAGCTCCTGTGGTTTCTGACTAACATAGTTCAAAAATCATTTTTATAGGGTTAGGTGACAGCAATGATACAGCAGACAGGTCAATTGTAATTATTTGCAGTTGGACTACCCATGCAGTCTTGCAGAAGGCTGCAGAGAAATGTGTATAAGTACTTTTTTTGATTTGCCTCAGATAGGGCTGCCCCCTTTCTGCACTGGTAATAAGCTTAACTTTCGATTTTATCTATTAGGGAGTTGTTTAAAGCACAAGTCTGAGTTACTATTTTTCTTAAATAATCTTATATGAAATAATATAGAAAAATATACAATTTCAACAGTGTACATGTGCCATATAGAGAATCTTTCACAAATAGTTATGAATTCCAATGACCTGCTGCAGCTGGAAATTGCACTCTTTCATGGGATATATTCTCTCCTTCACCTTGGGAGATCTGATATTAACATATTCTGTATATCAAATCTGTGGTTTAGCCCTTTTTAAAGCTTAATACAATGAAAAAAATCCACTGCCGCCCCTGTGCCCCCCCAACCCCAACTCAAGGAAACGTTGTGTAATAGGGATAAATATAATCTATAAAAAGTTCTATACTGTAGATATCTAGCAGCAATAAGTTTTAGCACTGATATTAGCCAAGGCAGTTGGCCACCATTAAAACAAAACTGAACAAGTTAGTTTGGTTCCCTCAGCCATGCCCATAGTTTGAAACAGTATACTTATTGTTATTAGCACCATTCTCTAGCAAACCGAGCAATGTGTGTGTGCGCATCCCTCAGGCTTTCCTTCTTCATCACTGAAAATTCCTTTTAGCTCCTTCTGGTTTTGTCAATTGTCCCCTGCTGTGTCTGCAGCTTCTTTTAGGCTTCAGCAGCAATCAGATATTTGAATTTTCAAAGATGTACTCAAACAAATCATGGTTACAAAATTAATATGTTTGCTTTTTTGGGTGTGAGTTTGTTTTTATTTTACTGAAGAAAACAAAGAAATTATCTTGCTTTTTTGTAGGCAGATCTTCCTTAGAAAGCACTTTTTTCAACCTTTTCTTCTAATCCGACATAAAATACGGCAAAAATAGCAATGAGATTCTGTAGTTAGAATTTCACTGTCTTGACATTTTCTGTGCAACTGTATATACGAGCAGAAGTGTGATGTTCTTTTTTCAGAATGTGATCAGAATTGTTAGTGGAGTTCTAGCTAACACAGTTATAATGAATAGGAGTTGCTATTTATATACATTTCACAGATGGGGAAAGTGAGACACAGAATGATTATGTGATGCTTAGAGACTTGAAGAAATGTATGGCAGAAATAGGAGTGGACTCAGGTCTGCTGACACCTGGCCCACTGTCTGTAGGTATAAGAGCAAATTCTAAGTTAGTATTTCTAGTGGGAAAGTGTGCTTGGTAATCACTGCAAGTGAGATGGTTGTAACCAAAATAAAATAAGCCATTTTAATGGTTTAGGCCAGAGCAAAGTTTAGACACCTGTGACTGTTTTCCCTCTAAAATGACACTACCTTTGTGATCATAGACTGTTGTTTCTTACTTTTAAAGTGCTGTTTTCTTTTAAAGAAGGATTATGATGTGGAAAAGCTTGCTCAGAAGTCTGGTGAAAGCCAAGTAGATGGTGGACAAGGAAACCTACCTGGCACTAGAAAAATCTATGAGTTCTACAATGCACCAATTGTCAAGTTCTGGTTTCACACGGTTAGTGATAATGTTAGAACTTGGATTGATAAATCCTTCCTTTGATCCTTCAAATGCCACTTAATTCTGCTTTTACTTTGCAGTCACTGGTGGGTGTAGATTTGAATATTTGAATATTTCTCTGACAATTAAGTGGAAAGATTTTCTACTAAAGTTTTCTAACTGCATTAAAATAAACAAACAAAAAGACAACTGAAAAACAATTATAAGGAACTAAAGAAAAACTCAAGCACGGGTTTTTACAGTGGTCAATAGCACATGTAGAGACAGATTTGAAGCTGGCCTAAATACCTTTAGTATCTCACAATATTTATATCCTTTTCTTTAGAAACTTTCTGAAAGAGTAAATATTAATCTATAGGAGATTGTTTGCTATAGAAAAATATGCATTTATTAAATCAATTTTAGTAACCCTGTGTCAGTGAGCTCAGAATGTTTAAGATCACACTGTCCATTGGGTCAGACTACCATGTACATAAACTTTTACTCCTTTAACGAGCTGCACTTAACTGCTTTATAGATTGTTAATCCGTTATGTCAGATATATTTATAGCATGTTTTCCACCTCATATTGTTCTTCCTGGGTTTTGGAATGCAGTGATTAACCAGCAGTGATTTATATAACTTTGAGAGTTGTTGCATCCTATAGAAGGCTGGGATAAAAGCATAGGACTGCCTTTACGTTCAAGAAATCGTGTGCAGATCACAGAATGGAATCACAGAATAGTTAGGGTTGAAAGGGACCTTTGGAGACCATTCTGTCCAACATCCAAGATGAAATAGTCCATCTCATGCATGGGGTGAACATATGCTGCAATAGTTGATCTTCTGCTCCTACCTATTTTTTCAGCCCTATAGTACCAATTTCCAAATGGTGTTTAAGGACATTGCCATAAAACCAAAACAAAATAAAACAAAACTTTGGAGAACCAGAATAAAGATTTTGTGCTCAAACATTTGACAGTGCCCTAGTAGTTTGAATACATATATTCAGGTTAATCATCTGTTACTATGTTTGCAGAAATTTGTTGGAGATTTTTGTGCATACAGATTATATACCTTGTCTTTTGTAGATGTCATACATGGCGTTCCTCATGCTCTTTACTTATACTGTGTTGGTGAAGATGGAACCAAGACCAAGTGTGCAAGAATGGCTTGTTATCATTTATATTTTCACCACTGCTATTGAAAAAGTCAGGGAGGTAAGCTTTTCCATTCACATTTCTCGTGTGTAGAGGATATATCATAATGCAGAGCATACCATAATCTGAAGAATACCAAATCCTGCAGTATTTTTGTAGAGAATTTAGCAGAGTAAGGAATTACACCTGGAATTAATTTATTAGAAGTCTTTTATTTGAAGATCAGTGCTTTGGCCTTGAAAATGCATCTTAAATTTTGTCCTTCTTTTCTGTGTGGAGCTACTGATAATGTGCAGGTCACTTGAGAGTGACTGTGCTGAATTGAGATTTAGAGCCTTGATGTAGACACACATTTCTTATTTTTTTTTAGTGGACCATTAGATTTCCAATAATGAAGATATTTAGATATTTATATTAGATATTTAACCTGAATGAGGACATTGTTATGAATTAGCAAGTATTACGGATAGCAAAATCTAGGGCTCTCCCTCGAGGCTAACTGACATTGTATAAATGAATTTGGAAAAAAACCACTATCCACTTTTAATGCTGGATACACTGAGCACAGAAAAATAATATTCCAATCAAAATTGATTACAGTTATTTGCAGTTGATTAGACATAACCTTCTGGACACAACTTGCTCTCCAAACCTGAGTCTGGGGACAAATGTAGCTATGTATTTCCCAATTTATTGTATTTGAGCCAACTTATCTTCACTATAAAATTAGCACCTAGTAGACAATAGTCATGTGAATTAACTTTTATATGACATTTGAAATGCTCTACTTTCAGAGCAATAAACAGCAAAAAAATCAGCCACAGTTCTGGGTGAAGTTAATGTTAATGCAAATCAGCCAGAAGACTGTGACAGCAGTATGAGAGAGGTAAAAGATTTCAAGCGGTGGTACAAATGCTGGAAATATATTGAAGCTCGGATAAACTTGCAAGTTCTGTCTCTGTATGAGACAGGATTGAAAAAATCATCAGGATTCCCTAAATGAGAAAAAGGTTGAATGTTGGAAACACTGTTGGACTCTTTCATCATCTTAATGGTGGAACAGTGGAAACATCAGCTCTTCCTTCTATCATTCATTGAACAGTTTGAAATTCATGTCTTCTACTAGATTTTCGTTATTTATGTTCTAGTTCTGCTCTGTTGGCAAAGACTTTGTAGGACACTTTGTCTTACACATGCAGCTGTTTAACTGCTGAGGCCCTTGTTATGTATAACTGCAAACTTCTATTTCTCCAGATTGTATCAACTAATTGCTAAAGCCTTGGGCCCTGATCCTGCAACTACTTAGTCATGTGAGCTAGTCTAGATCACGTGCTTACATTAACATATTCGTATGCATAAATTCTTTCAAGATTGGGGCATAACATTTCAAACCTCTCCTTTGCTTGGTACTTATCAGTGTGACCTTACACACTACATAATTAGCCTCACTTGCGGCAATGTGCAAAAGTTTTATTTATGGCCTCCCAGAGATTTGACTTCACACATTTGCTCAGTGAAGCCTAAAATCCCTTTGGGGCATCTCACAGTTCAAGGAGCGAACATTTCACTCTTTACCTTGCTAGTTGCCAGCAGTCCTTTTTTTTAACATGTCCTTGGTAGAATACAAGGATCTTTCTTTATATTCTTGGTCTGAAGTAAAAGGCATTAGTTATTTTCCCATCAGCAAGGTTAGGCTGGTAGTTTCCATGACTTACGGGTTTATGGAAAGGCCACTGCAGGTCATGACCATCCCCTTAGAAAATGTCTATTGACTTATAATGATACCTACGCATAACAATTCTATACTGGCTGCTCTCTTCTGCTGAGGTATGTGCCCTTTAGTAAATGGATTCAGATTTGGAATCTATTTTTCCTTAGGAAGAGTTATTTGGCGTACTTGAGCAATATAAAACTATAGATTAAGTACAAACCTCAGTTGATGGTGAATGGCAATATGCAGATAATGCGCCTAAAATAGAAGTAAAGAAAAGAGGTAGGGGCAGGGGGATGAAATTATACATGCCCAAACATTGTGAAATAATTCAGACAAAGAAGGGTAAATAATGTATCTGTGATTTTAATGGCATTTCATTGTGGACTTTTTCCATATTCTATTCAGGTATTTATCTCAGAACCTGGAAAATTCCGCCAAAAAGTGAAGGTGTGGATTTATGAATACTGGAATTTTACTGATTCTATAGCTATCATCCTGTTTATGGTTGGTTTTGGTTTGCGCTGGTCCAACCCCCCCATTCAAACTGCAGGGAGGCTGCTTTACTGCTTGGATATTATATTTTGGTATACTCGGCTCCTTGATCTTTTTGCTGTGAACCAGCATGCTGGCCCATACCTGACAATGATTGGGAAAATGGTAAGTATTGTGCTTTGGAGCAATATTTTTGTAGTTAAGGCACCTATTCAGTAATATGTAAAGCTGAGAAGTGACAGAAAAGAGTGATAGTCAAAGGAGAAGTCACCTAATAATTCATAGTGAATATATTACCTGAAAATACAGTGACTTCTTCTGTTTGTGAGTTGACCATAATCAGATTTAATTTTTCTTTAATTTATTAATTATGTGAATTTATTAAAAAAAGCCATTTTTACTTCATTCCTTAGAAAATGATTGCCTTTGAATTAATTTTCTGATCCAGCTTGATTATGGAAGAAAAGTCACTGCCTCTTGCAGATGGGCTACTAGTTTAGATTGTTCCCCTAGTTCTTGGAAACTGTTTCATTATTATTTTACTTCTTAATTAAAATAATTATATCCTATTTTATCTGGCAAAATATCTCTGAGATCAAAGTTAATTTTTTTTCTATTTTGGTATTGCGGAACTGCTGCCTATTCTTGAGGGACATGTGCAAATTCCCACCATTATTTCATTTCTTTATTGGGGACTACCTTCTTAATACTTCTACATTTTTTCTTGCATGGTCATTGCAATTCAGTGTTAGAAGCAAAATACTTTTCACTGCTGTTCTTTCCTCTCAGTTTGAAAGAAACACCACTGAAGAAAATAATCATCATAAGATCTCTACATTTTTCAAATCTTGCTTAAGATCTAAGAGGGACAGCAGAAGAAAGTAGGACTTGTGGGTTTTTTTGGTCCAGGAAAATTTTAACCCTACAAAATGCTCATGTAGTCCAGGTCATATAAATAAAATATTTTATTTTCTCCAACGTATTAGATTATTATCCCTGTTTTATATTCTGATTTGTAAAAGCAGATTTCCCTATAATGTATCTTTTACATATAATTAATACAACTAATTCTTTCATACAAACATGTCTTCCAGACAGCAAACATGTTCTATATTGTGATTATGATGGCTATAGTTCTGTTGAGTTTTGGGGTGTCACGAAAGGCAATTCTTTCACCAGAGGAGCCTCCTTCTTGGACTCTGGCACGAGATATTGTATTTCAGCCCTACTGGATGATGTTTGGTGAGGTCTATGCTGGAGAAATAGATGGTAGGTAATTTTCATAACACGGTTCAATGGCTTAAATGTCATACGTGCAGAAACACACCCACTTTGGTCTACTAGATATTTGACTATCTATTGGGTCTGTTCTTTCCCAAACAATTCTGATTCTAGCATATGTATGTCCTTAATGAGCAATACTGCATGAATAATGCTGAAAATATTAGTTTCTTTGTTAAAAGTAAAGATTAAGCTCTAAAATCTTCAATTTTTGTGTTTCAAATTAAGTATATTGCAAATCTCAAAGCAAAGCACATAGGAAGTAATATTTAGCTACTTCATGTTCAGGGGATCTGGAAGTAGAATGAATTTCTAATTGGGTGAATACAAAGCTGCTGATCTCTTGGACAAAAGACTACAAACTTGCATTAAAAAAAAGAAAAAGTTTAAGGTGGAGAAAAAAAGGGAAAAATAAGTTACCTGGCATCATTCTTAAACAGGTAAACCATGTGAACATAGTAAAAATAGAACCAATCAATGTAAATAGGAATTTTGATTATGGCTTTGAACTTGTATAAGTAAGACCGAAGAGGTCCAGGAGGTAATTCAGCATTACCAACGAAAGGCACTCTCATCCTACTGTGTGATGGGTACAAGTAAAACAGTCCCAAAAATGGGCAAGTAGGTATGCAAATAGATACATATATCTAAGTTACATAGTTCAGCATAGATCCAATTCATTAAAAAAATTTAGAATATTGCATCCGTTATTACTGCTTGAACAGTCACATGATGACTATGTATTTTGGTTATATAAGTAAAAATTCTTTTAATGAAAGCACATTGTTAAGTTTCATAGTTTAATCCACTTAATCACTTATTAATGCTAAACCTTTAGTAATCTGACACTTCAAAAACAAAGCTATGATTTCTTTAGCGACTTTTTATGCTCAGAATATGTCCTGCATTTAGAACTGCTGCTTTATAAATGTGTGTTAAAATTTCCTCAAAGGTCTAAAATTTAATTAGACATTAAAAGGACTGAAAAATATTTATTTTGATATTTTAACAACATTAAAAGGGATCCCTTAATTTCTCTGATTTGTTGATTCATTTCACAAATATTCATAGCCTTATATATCCTTTTGCATATGAGTCAATGCGATTTTAAGTTGTGTGTGAAGCTCTAAATGAATATCACTCTAGTACTGATAAAGTAGCCTTTGAGCTCTATCTTTTCCACAGTGGAGTCTGTGGAAGCTTTGCCACTTGCTTTAAAAATCAAAGATTTGGATATCAGTGTACTCGAGTGTGTGCCATCTCTCAAATGCATTTCAGCTGCATTCCCTTAATAAAAAGTTGGAGTAACTGGAATAAGAACTGATATGTATGAAGTGCTGTCTGCAGCTTCTGAACTGCAATGGTAACTATGGGATGGTAGTAGCATAAAGAGGTTGCAGTTTTCTTTTAGGTGAAGGTTGACCTTTTAGTTGGAAGTTTAGTGATCTATATCTGTGAAATTAATGAGGACTTTCTGTTTCTTGCTGGGACAAATGAGAAGAACAGGCCATTGCTGTGCTCTGCTCTGATTTCCACGCTAACTATGCTCTGTATGTCCTTCATTTGCAGTTTGTGAAAACAATGAAGACTGTCCTCCTGGCTCCTTCCTCACACCATTCCTCCAAGCTGTCTACCTCTTTGTGCAGTACATCATCATGGTCAACTTGCTTATTGCTTTCTTTAAGTAGGTACCTTGGTATATTGCTGCAAAAGCAACTAATACGTTCTGCCAACACTTCTCAAAAGCCTTTCACCAATAATGCCCCAGCAAGGGCACGTTAATGGTGGTCATTACCATCACTGGTTGTTGTACCACCATATCTTCCATGGTGGTAAGGTGAATAAAAAAAGAATGGTGGTAATAAGATAGTGCAAGGAAAGGGAAAACACCTAAACTGTTTTGCCATTTCACAAGTGTCTGACTCTGTGAAAGCAGACAATTCCAGCTGGCAAAAAAGGTAATATTAATTCAGCTCTGAAGCAATTTTTCCTTTGTTCCTTAAAGTTGTATGTGTTATGCTGAGAGTCTATAAAATATTCATCGTAGCGTAGCCCAAGTTTTAAGTTGACAGATAAGTGGAGGTGTTCAAGGGAAGACAATAATGACTGTAGGAGTATGCTCTTCCTTTAGCAAATAATTTGAAAATTCCTGTCGTTTGATGCAATCTCATATGTTCTAGACTGAAATATAACTGCAGTATTTTTAACAATCTGCATTTTAATGTCTGCTCTCATTACTTATCCCTAGTAGGAAGGGTGTTTATACTAATTCTATAGTAATTCTATTGTAATTAATCACTGTCTTTATAGTTATTCTAACCTTTCAAGTTTTAACAGAGAGGCCCTAGTAGTGGATCAAGTCCCATAAAATATAAGAAAAGAGCAGCCTATCCCAAATAGTTCATAATTTTTTTCTAGTTCTGATATTTCTGAAGAAGAAAAAGTCAGCTACAGGTTAAAATAAAATTTAAATGAATAAATGTAGTGATTAATATTCAAGAAAAATGAACTATCAAAAGTCATTCTATTCCCACTTCCAATTAAAAATCCCTTTCCTGAAATTGTGGCAAGGAATCAATCTATTATTTTATATTACACAGTTGTGAAATTGTAATTTGAATTATTTCTGGAATTAAACCTTCAGCAATGATAATATGACAAATCTTTTGCTTAGTGATTTGATTGTTCCAGAAATGGGACCAGAAATGGGTATGAGCAATATATTTAATTATGCTCTTAAAAGCAAAGCTGATGTTTTTGTGACTGTATGCTGTGCGTGTAGTATGACAGTTCAAATGAAATTACAGTGCCAGAAACAACAACGTTGCTTTCCTGTGCTTGGGTCCACGATAGTAGATACAGACAAATATTCTGTACAGCAGCAATTGTGTGTAATAATTTCAGAGCTCTGATGAGTATCCTGTGGAAGAATGGCTCATGGAGCTGCAGTATTTTGTTTAGGGGCAGTGCAGAGAACTGTTTTGTTAACAGCCTTCCCTTAGCCTGGTACCTGCTTTTAGTCCAGTCCCAAGAGACAGATAATGTTGAATTTTCAGTTAGGTTATGCATTAAAGTTTAAATAATACGGCTAAGATTTCAAAGCCACTTCGGTGATATCTTTTGTCCAGGTTCCATTAATGTGAATGGGAATGGAATCTCCAAATCTGTTAGGCAGCTTTGAAGGTCTCATTCTCAGTGCACTAGCTGCTGGCACATGCTGCTGTTTTCTTAAATGAAAATTGCTAAGCAGATTGACCTCACTGGAGGAATGGGACTTTTCTTCAGTGTCAGATTATATATGTACACAAGTATCTTGTGCTATATTTGCAGTACTCCTCACAGTATTTTAGTCTCCTTCCCTTCTCCCTCTTCACTCTCTTCTCAGTAACGTTTATTTTGATTTGAAATCCATATCGAACAAGCTCTGGAAGTACAACCGGTACCGCTACATTATGACCTACCACGAGAAACCATGGCTGCCTCCACCATTCATCCTCCTGAGCCACATCGGACTTCTTATAAATCGCATCTTCCACCATCAGCCCCAAAATGAGCTGGATCAAGAGGAAGGCGATGTTGGACTAAGTAAGCTGGGAACCAAAAGAAATAGCTGGCGACAGTTGTTTGTCAGCCTCCCACCACCTTGAAGTTGAATTCCTAAAAAAAAAAAAAATCAAAAACCCTAAATCTGCTCTGGGGAGAGGGCTGTTTTAATTTGAAAAACTGAATTTGACTTGACTCCCGAAGAATTCTTGAAGGAAAAAATGACTAGAGGAATGCTTGCTGTGCTACATATTTTGCATCAGTCAAGATACGTCACAACTCTGAGCTGAAGTAAAGTGACAGCAATTTATGCTGTAGGAATTAATAGCCTTATTTTTAAAGAAATTAAACATCGCTGAGGGTATTAATTTCTATATGTTTGTCATGAAAAGGCCAACAATTCCTTTTTCATTACCTGGAGAAAGTAGGTGCAGAACCCAAGGACAGAGGAGATCAAGTGATGATAGATGCAGAGAGAGAGAGTAGGGGATTCCCACCTTCTCACTGTTTCCCTTTCCTTTGTGCACTGGCTTATCACTGCACCTTTCCAGCCTGGGCTTCATCCCAGGTCCTTTGTAATGCCTCTTCAAGGTGATGTCAGTTCCCTGTCTCACTGTTGCCAGTGCTGCCAGGAGTCGCTCTAGCTGTTGAGGAAAGGGAACCACAAGATGTTGGGATGGGAATGAATACTCAGTAGTGAGGCTTGGTGATTGGGCTGAGGGAGGGAAAAGGGGAGAAGCAGAGGCTGGTGGCTATAACCTTTTCTACAAAAACATTGGGGAACACTGGTCTATAATATTATGCGGCTTCAGCCTTTTTGATACAACATAGACTCTTGGAGCCTAATGAAAGATGTGGGGAGGACCCTGCCTGATTGAACAATGCTTTACTTGAACAATGAATCCCTGAAGAGATCTGGCATGCTTACAGGTAGTTACAGGGTTCAAAAACAAGCTTAACTAATCAATGCTGAGCTGTTTTACTGCTGCTCCCAGACTCAGCTGCTCCATCGTGACTTGATACACTGGATACAAAGTGGACACTATGAAGTTCCACTGATTATTTTATATGCATGAATAGCATAAATCACTGATATAGAGAGTGTCTTGTAAGGTGCATCAGGCTCAAAAACATCTAAAAGTCCTTGGATAGAAGAGGGCTCATGACTTGCTTACACTTCACTCAGAAGGAGCATTTTTTCCTGTTTGTATGACTCTTTGTACACTCCTTTTCTACATATCTGTGCATTGCTTGGTAAGTTTCTTCTTTAATTTTGGTGTGGTTATAATTAACTGGTTTTTGCAATGAGGATCCAGTGCCACCCTGTGGAAAATCAGTGAAAATACCAAGATACAGAGTAAAATATTGGAGGAAAGAACACAGATTGGTTATGGGGGGAAAAGAGCCTCACAGGTAATCAAGTCCCACTGGCAGTGAAAGGGGGAACCCCAGAACACCCCTGGAGTTTTGGCTGCTGAGCTGTGTGTTGCAGCTGTTCATTACACGATTGTAACAAACACTGCCTTGTTACTTGACACAGATACCTCCTTATGAAGTACAGGGAGGACTCTGGTATCTAAGAAAAGGAAAGAAAGAGGAGCTTGGAAAATGTAGATTTTGAATCAGAGAAGCAGCTTTCCACGATATGCACTTCTTTGTACTGTTTTGTAATCAATCTGCTCTCCCAGAAGTCTTGTTGTGCTACAAGAACAGCATCATGAACAGCCCAAATTGTGGAGTTGTAAAAAAAAACTTCTGAGTGTTTCCTTCCCCGCTTAAAAATCTTGGTGCGGGGCGGGAGGGGATGGGGAGAAGATTTTAATGTTTTATATGTATGAATGTTAATTAAGAACATCTTAATATTTTGTACATATGAGTGTGTTAAGCATTTAGTTGGAAAAAAAGGTTTGCAGCTTTGAACACCTGGAAGGACTGTAATTGTTGTAGGTGACTGGCCCTAAGTGACTGCCTGGATCACATTAGAGTGACGTTTTTGTAAACCTTTATATGTATTTCTATATCTTGTAAGTGACATATGAATAACAAAATAAAGGAAAAAGTTTGTGAGAGAATACTTCTTTGTGTACAACCATTTGGGTATGTAATTTTGAGGCTTAAAAGGGGAGAGCACTGGAATTTTTGTCCCTATGGTTATTTTCCCTGTCTAAGGAAAGATAAAAACCTTAATTTCCTCTGTTTGGCATGTAAGGTCTTTATACACAAGCCCAAATTCACAGAGTTAGGCTTGATTCATTCTTTTCAAGGAAGAGAGTGTAAACAAGTTCTGACAGGATTTTTATATTTTTTGTCATGAATGTTCATAAACAACTGTAATTATCAGCATGCTTCATACTGATTCCTACCTGCTTTTCAGAGCTGTATCTGAGTGATGAGGAGTTAAAGAAACTTCATGACTTTGAGGAACAGTGTGTGGAAAAATATTTTCATGAAAAGAACGAAAGCCTGAATTCCAGTGACAGTGAAAGGATCCATCTAACCACAGAAAGGTGTGTTTTGCTGCATATTTGTGTTCTTCATATAAATTTGTCACATAAAAAGATGTTGATAAGGTAGTGCTTTTGAAAGAGATTATGGCCACTGTGAACATGCATTGGCCTTGTTAATTTGATGGAAATGTATCTGATTGATATCTGATCTGATTGAGGTTCATGTCAGGTCTGTCTGGGAAGCCTTGCTGGCAGAACTGCATCTCCAGATATGTGTAGGTGGTTAAAGGGGTACCACTGGGTGCTGCTAAGTTTCACTTTTGCAGACTAGTTAGCACTACAAAAATATGCCAGAGTACATCACATAAAATATGTTTTTGTTTAAAAGCTTAGCAGTGTAGGAATGCTATGAGAGTATTGCTTGTGATTGAGTATAATTGCTGTAAATTATAAATACCCATAAAATATAAATAGCCATAAAACCATTTTAGCATAATTTTCAATGTAGTGTCTTGATTTGCAAAATGCTAATACACAACTGTCAATAGGGCTTTGAAGTATTGGCCTAAATTAGCATTCTATTGAAATCAATGGCCAATCTGCCATTAAATTTAAGGGGAAGAGGTAAAAAAAGGGAAAACTGTAAAAAGTCTTAGTGAATGCCAGCACAGAAATTTGTTTTGCCTTCAGAAAGACAGCTTTTAATCTTTGCCTGTTCATAATCTTACTTTTTGAACGTTAAAACAAAACAGAAGCAGAATAAGCATCTCCCATAAAAGAAATTAAATATACAGCTTTGTTCAAAAGCTACAGAACTGATTACATCAAGAAGATTTCATTTACTGGATAAATATAAAACTGTAAAGGAATTTTTTCCTGAGTGTAGAAGTGAAATGCACTTCACAGAATTACATACCATTCATGCAGTAAATTAATTTAGATGCAATAAATGTTCTGTAATACTGGTCTTTGATTTTATTCAGCAATTAGTCAACACTATATCTTTTAGTTACTCTATGACAAGTGGAAGAAATGACTACTGCATATTGCCTGCAGCTAGTTTATCATTGTCTTATTGATAGAGAGCCAGAGAGTATCTTCAGGAAATGGAAATATAATTATTTGGTTAAAATTATATAATTCCACTCCAAGAGGTCCTCTCACTTTTTACTGGAGATTTGAAGATGATAAAAAAATAGGCTTTGATTTTTAGGAAGTTGAATTTTACCTAAAGATAACTGATGCAATAAGATGCAGAGAATCTTCTTCCAGAGGCCAGATAGGTTCTTGGGAAGGTCCCTTTCCCAGCAATCTCTAGTATTTGAGAAATGCAAGACTGAAAAATACGTGTAGGTTTGTGTAAGCCTTGTCCTCATGCTTGCACAAGAAATGCAGAAATGCAGGGTGACTAGCTGACAAGAAATATACTTTATAGCATTTTACGCTGGCAGCAATAGCTGCCTGCTGTCCATGGTTTAGTGAATGGTTATTAGTAGGAAAGCAAGAGTTTTTAGAATAGGTACTCCTTGAGCAAAAAGTCTGTTCCCTTAAGAAATACTGGCTATTGGCTGGGTTTTGTCAAGTACAGATATTTGACAAAAATTAAAATCACCATTAAAAACAAAAAAATAGCCTGTTTGAAACACTGACTTTTTGACATATGTTAATGTCTTCCTTCGTCATCTCACAAAAAGACATAAAGATCTGTGTTTTGGTATTTTAATCATATTTTCTTTTTGTACTTAGAGTGGAGGAGATGTTTCTACAGCTTAAAGAGGTGCATGAGAAGGTATTTTATATCAAGGAGTCTTTACTCTCTCTGGACAGCCAGCTAGGACATTTGCAAGACTTGTCTGCCTTGACAGTGGACATCCTGAAAGTCCTTTCTGCTGTAGATACCTTGCAGGTGGAAGAAGCCTTACTGGCTGACACAAAACATCAAACGCGTAGGAAGATGCCACATAGCTGGAGCAATGCACTCTATTCTGAGACCTTGAGCAGCCTGGAGTATTTGTATGACAAGAAATACCACTACTACAGCATGCCACCCTCCCTCTTACGGAGCATGGTAAGGAGTCCGTGTACATCAGAGTGCAAAGACCATGTATGGAGGTCTGAGAGTAACAAGGTGATAGAAGACAACTCTAGAAAGGTAGAGATGGAATGTGACACACCCACTTCAGGAGCATCCTCTGAGACTAAGTTAACCCTTAGATATGGACAGTTTTTGCTGGTACCCCCCGACCATCAGGGAGATTCTTTGTCTGAGGATGTCACCTTAAATTTGTCCTTTTTGAGCACTCCTGCCAAGTACAAGGACGAAGCGGTCAGAGATGACCTGCAAAGTAGCATTGTGATGCAGCAAAATTTGCCAAGTGTCAGCCTCATTGGAAAAGAGACAGAAGATTATCATTGGAGCCAGAGAGACTTTGCTATTCATTTGTCGTCAGAAAAGACTAGCGCTGTAGAGGCTGATCATCCTCTTGGTCTCCAGCCACCACTGGATATTGAAGAGAGAACAGTATCCCCCTGTGATGATGGGGAAGAAATTGAAGGTGGTTATGTGAACTGGGGGTTCTCTGAAGGTGATGAAAAAGGAATTTTCATCTCAGATTCAAAAGAGAAAGCCATGTGCATACATTCATCCTATGAGAGTGACAATAATTGCAAGAGTAGTCCTCCCAGGCATGTCCAGTTAATAGAATCAAAGTCCTTCTCCTACAGCTCTGACTGGTCACATCACAGCAGCAGCAGCATCTCTCAGAACAAGCTGAGAAGAAGCACCTCCTTCTGGATCGGCCCACTCTGGAGGGACTGGAGTTTCTGCAGAAGTAACAGTTTACAGTCCCCTAAGAGAGAAAGATCGGGGAAAACCTGCAAGGCTATAGGCGGTAATTATAAAACATTATACCTGTACAGTATCTTTTGTTGGAGAGTCCTAGACATAATAAAAATCTTTCATTTGCACCAATAAGATATTAGCTGCAGTTGATGGTAGTAGCAGAGGTTCCAGAGTTAGTCTTTCACTTTCTTTGTTGTGGCTTTGGAAGTTGTTGGGAATTTCTGAAATGTGCCTGGTATCCAAGCTGCAACACACCCATGTGTCAGCCACCCTTATTCTCCCCTTCTCATGGGTTCTCTTTGTCTGTGATTGCACAGTTGGGGTGACAGAAGGATTGTGCTCACTCTGGGGAAGTCTCTTGCCATGGGGATGCAATGCAAGAGTTGCAGGAACCAAAATAAATTGCACAATCCTGCAGAGATACATTAGCATTATCATAGGTCAGATGGATGCATGGAGAATGAAGAGGTATTGTTTATGTCTTCATACATAAATGTTATATATATAAACTCACTTTTGTAGTGAGTTTAAATCCCTCCCTGTCCACCACGAAGTTTGCATACCAAGACATAAAATACAGCAAATTCTTGTTCTAATTATGAGTAATGCGAGATGATGGATAACATTTCTTGGTTTATATCTTGTGAGGGTACACATCTCTGTACTGAACTGCATGAGTATTAACTTTAGATGTCACAAGTTTTTCTCAGCTTTCTTTAGAAATCTGCCAATTCTCAATCTCATCTTAGTAAATGTAACTCACTAATTTAAACGTGTTTTTTTGACTCTTTTCTACAGGGTCTTTACAATCCAGTGAGCTATGCCACAGTGAGGCAACAAGAGCAAAACAACAAAATAGAGATAGAAAGTCTGGGAGAGGAAAGAGGAATCAAAAACCCCTTCAGGTGCCGGTATGGTCAGATGCAAAAGAATCACATATCTCAAAACTGTCTTTTTCATTCATTAAGAGAAGTTCTGCGTGATTTAATTGAAAATGTATACATTTAAAATGCTGCACACAAATTGCGGTATCTCTTGTATGTGTCTGGCTTTGGTTCAATTTTAATTTGTTTTGAAATGTATGGGATTTCCCTTTGGAACTTGTTGATGCCCAGGGACTTTGCTAGACAGTGTACCAGGGTGATATTGATTTTACACAAGAATAAGTCAGTCCCTGCACTTCTGCTGGCAGGAGAACTTGAGGAGACTTCATAGGATCTAGGATACACTGAAGGAGTGGCCATATCCAGGTGTTATACCACTGTAAACAAGCAAACTAGGCCTCACAAGGTTAAATCCTGCCTGCAAGAGTCCTAGAGTCTTTTCTCAGAATCCATCCAATATTTAGCACATTGATTCTATCATATGTATGGGGCAACTTTTTGTAACTGTATCTGTGTGTTCATATATAAAAATCTATTTATAGAGTTATAAAGAAATTTCTAGGCTCTTTGTCAACTGGAAAGAGTTATCACTGTTTAATGAGATGAATGCTGGAGACTAATTTGTTTACATAAGATGCTCAGGTCAGCAGAGACTCGAACTTTGGGATCTAATACTTCTGAATGTATTAGGTCTTGAAGTCCAAATACGTTTAAATAGTGTGAGATCGTTCATCTCTTGTATTTACTGACAAACACAACATGTCTTCTGCAACTTCTAACAAAAAAATTGGAAACATTTTTTCTCCTTTGGGAGTATGTTCAGCCATTGACATTTCAGTGAGGCTCTGAAAGGCCACACCATAGGCTGTCAGAGGAAATGCAGAGATGCTAGTTATCTTGTAAATTAAGTATTGTTTTCTCTCTGTATTGCTAGGTGATTAGAGTGGATGATTGTCCCCAGAACACTCAAGTGATCTCAGAGCCTGCAGAGATCAATGTCTGGGATGAGCAAGAGAAACACAGCAAGAATTGGCTCACCGTGTCTAATTTCAGTCAGCTAAGTATGTGACATTTTGCAAACAGTGGATTTCAGAACAGCTTTTAAAAAGAAGCAGTAAAATACAGTCCACAATTTCAAAGTGTCACCCATCATTTTCGCCTCATGGCATAATTTCCACAAAATTAGACTTAGGTTGCAGGCACACATGGCTTGGTTATTTGCTGCATCATTGAAGAGGGTTTTAGGTTGGATGGAAGGTCGGTTCAATCTTTCTGGGAGCACTGCCTATTTTGCATGGGAGACAATAGAGTGCTGATCTCAGGAATAAGTGGGAAGAAGGAGAGTGATGTCTTTGTCTCCTCTCCTGAAGTATCTTTTGAAGTAGCATCCTGGCTAGTCATGAAAATAAACTCATGATTTTCCAGGACATTTACATTCACTGGCAGTGCTGCAATACTGTATTTGCTGTCAAATACTCTATTTGCTGTCAGTTCCCCTACTTGCATTATTCATTTCTCATTGCTCAGAAACACATCCTCCAAATGGAAGATGTGAATTCTATATTGTCTCCTCTGAAATGAAAAGGAATGACATTCTTACCCTTCTTTTAGCAATTCTCCATTTCTTTCATTCTCAGAAGTCCTGTGTATAGCTCATCTTTTCTTTCAGCTTTGCTGTGATGTATCTTACTGGTTTTATCCTGAGAGCTGCTAGGAGAAGTACCTCTTGGTCTCCTCCCAAATCTGCTGACAAAGAATGGAAAGAGTCTGTTTTATCCCTATGAAATTCTGTTATTGTTTTTATAAATTATGGGTTTGCTGGGACAGTATGGTATATACATGTTTATTTTATAGCACTGCATAGGTGTTTAGTTTATAGTGATAGAGATATTTATTACACCCCTGAAATAGCTGACGTGCTCTTTCGGCCAGGTCTGGAACGTCTCAGTTTCACGCACCAGAAAATGAAAAATCAAGACATTGGTAGGCATACCATACCATTCTGTGATTACCTGAGGCATTCTCGAGAGGTAAGATCTAAGATCACATATCCTAGTCTATAATTTTGGCTGGGATGAGCTCCACTGTCTACTGGGTAGCTCTACTGTCATCTTTAGATTTACCACTGCATACCCCTTTGAGAGATGAGGAACTTTGTTGTCTTCTGGCACAGTGTATGTGTGCAAGTAAATGAATAATTTAACATCTGTTAACACTCTACTAAGATTATCAAAGTAGGATATTAAATTATTGAATCACAGAGTGGTTCTGAATATGAAGTTAGTCAGAAATGGCATGTGTGTTGACGTTTCATTAGGCAACGTGTGAGCACACAGCTTAGTCTTGAACTTGTGAGCAGAATGGCTCAGAACCAAATTTTGGAAAGTTAGCTACATAGTGTTCACTCTATCACTTAGAGATAGTTATTTCTTGCAAAGGAGTAGTTAAATATTGATAATAATTGCAAAGTGTAAATTTCTTAACCAGTGCCTTATAAACACATATTTTATGATTTAACAGAATTAATTTGCAGCTCCATAATCTAAAGGTCCTCTGCCTTTGGAAACCAACCTGGGCTCATTGAATGTGATGGAGCTAGACCAATTTGTATTTCAAAGTTATAAAAGGAAATAAAGAATAAGTTAAGAAAAGGAAATGTGAAAATATCCTTTCCTTTTCATATTCAACACCACAACAGTGCCTTCCTTGTCTATATTACTTCTGTCATGATTATTGAAATGGTGATCTTTCAAAGCCTAGTTTATTTTTCACTGTAAATGTTATTATTTGCCTTTTTTTTTTTTTAAGGAATAAAAATAAACCAGATAATTTCAGATATGCAAGTGTTGTAGAACTGAATCCCAAATACCAGGAAAGAGAGCTTGTATGTCAATTTTAAAAATGGTGGGGTTTTCTATGAAAAAATTAAGAGAAAGAGAGAAATAGAAATAAATTTACTGATTTTGTATTCTGTAAAACCTGAGCTTGGACTGTAAATCAATAAATCTTTGAAATGTTGAACACAAGATCAGACAAGCAAAGTAAAATTAAAGTCAGGAAAAGTGTGTGAAGGAATCAAGTAATCTGGTGCTTCAAAACTCATATTAAGATTCACTTGGATAAAACTCAAGGGTGGGATTTTTAAAATTCTCAAAAAAAAATCTAATGATTAATAGCAGTTATGCTATTGGAGTTATGCTGAAACCTGTCACTTTCAGAACACTAACTTCAAATTATTTATTCTTCCAAGATACAGTCTCCAATACCCACTGAATTATTATGCCTTTCCCTAAGTCCTCTCTGAACTATAAAAGTTTCTATTTATCACTGAGATGTAATAAAATCACTGCATCCAACTGTTCCACTTAGAGTATGATATATTTTAAAGAAATCTCTCTTTCCTGAAGTGGTACGTCTTAGATTTATCCACTGCATACTAGTAGTTCAGGAATCCCTACTGATAGGTAGCAGGGAGCAAAGCAAGAGTGCGTGTAGGAAGGTTTTTAAAAGATTTTTGCATCTGCAGAGCCAACTATAAGGTCAAAATATGAGAGAAATAAAGAAAAGTAAGTTAAGTTTCAGATTAAATTAGAAGCTGAATTTTAGTTAGTTTATCTTTAAACTTAGCTGTCTCTGAACATTTTTTGGAGGGGTCTTTTTCTTTTGAGGATTGAATTCTGCCTGACTACTCTTCAGAATAATAATTCTATTTCTGACAAGCACATTAGGAGGACCTGGCTGACCCAATTTTATCTAATATTGCTGGAAGTTTAAAAGACTACTTGAGTATTTCTTTAAACAAAAGACCTGGAAAATCTGTGATCTAAACCTCTCAGTGTGTCACCTTCTTCTGTTACAGAGGTTTAGAGTGAATTTTATTTTTAACAACTGTAAATCCTATCCCTGAACTGGAATTTTCCAACATAAAGTTCTCTAATACTCTCCATTTTAGAACATCTTTAACAAGTTATGGGTTGGTACCTGAGTATTTCATTCAAATGTATAGAGGAAACCTGAAACACCACAATGTGAGTTAATTAGTTTCATTTCAGCGTATGTTTGGCAATGCTGTGATTCACCTGCCTGTAGGTGACATTATTTATGATAACAGTAAGCATATCAATAACTGTTTTTAAGACTGTAGCTTTTTGAGCTATGCAGTGTGTACATTATAGTGATGTGCATATTTTACCAGTAAAAGTATCTCTCTTTTTTAGGGTTTGAGTAACAGAGTATTTGGAAATACGAAGAAAAGTAATCTGAACAGGAACTCCTCGTATGTATTATTAGCATATTAAGATACTCTTCACGTGTTTTCAGAAAGAGACATCTATACTGTCTGCAGGTTTCCACTTCAGTTTTTTTTTGTTTTGTTTCTCATACTTCGGATGAGAAATTCATGTGAAATGAAATAAGGCAATTCAGTTTTTTAAGATTCTTAGGGGAAGCCTTATTACTGGAGATAAAGGAGATCCATTTAAACAAAACGTATGATTTTGGGTGGAATGCACACCCATTCCAATTCTATTAATAATCCAATTTTTTATTTCATTCACTAGGATGACAGTTAGACTTCATGATCTTTTCCAACCGTAACGATTCTATGATTCTGTGCTTTTACGACCATGTTTAACTGACCATTTTTCCAATCTAGTGAGCGTGAAAAGTTGCATTTGCTTATGCTGTGCAAATTTTATGTTTCCTTTTTTAATAATTAAAACACTAGCAGCTCCTGAAAGCTTCTCTTACTCTGTGATTAATCTCTTTTGTGCTGAGTTGCATAAAATATGAAATACTTAGCTTAGTTTTCTTCATGCATTTTCAAAAGTTATTACGCTTTGATTATATTTGGTGAAGGTATACTGGTTTCACAAGTGATTTCCACTCCCCCACTTGATTAATCATAATCTTAATATTAGGAGTATTTTTTCCACATGCAGTGCTGTCTCAATGTTTCTTTTCCTTTACTTTCTTATTTTGTTCAATTCCTTTTAGATCACTCTTATTTTGTAACACTATGGATGTAATAAACAAAAGATACCAGAAAGCTGTCACATCCTCTGTGATTTCACCATGGGGAGAGGAGAAAGTGTTTTTTTTTTTGTTTTGTTTCTATGCATACTAGTGTGTGTGGGAGAGGGTTGGGTGGGGTTTTTTTATTGTTGTGTGGTATTTTGGGGTGTTTTTTCTTTTCTGTCTCTTTTT
>VYXB01003159.1:0-14689 GCA_013397135.1 Pachyramphus minor | reverse complement strand
GGACAACATTGCCTTAGCGGGGACGCCTGTTACCTTGCGAGTNTGTGAGACCTGTCACGACGTAAATGGCATGGAATAAGGGGTGGATATTGTCCTGGTTTCAGCTGGGATAGAGTTCATTTCTTCTCAGTAGCTGGCAAAGTGCTGTGTTTGGAATGGGAATAATGTTGTTAACCCACTGATGTTTTGATTGTTGCTAAGTCATAGTTAGCCTAAATCAAGGAATTTTATTTTAGTGTGTGTGTTTCATGCTCTGAAAAAAACTGGTAAGTAGAATAGCCAGGACAGGCAACCTGAAATGGGNCCTGGAACAGGACATTTTATGAATATTTGACAGAGGTGTTCCATAGACTAAGGGAATGATGTCTGCATGTATATCTATCAAAATAGATACATAGAGAAGGTGATGAGGCACTGGGAAGTGTGAGACCTGTCACGACGTAAATGGCATGGAATAAGGGGTGGATATTGTCCTGGTTTCAGCTGGGATAGAGTTCATTTCTTCTCAGTAGCTGGCAAAGTGCTGTGTTTGGAATGGGAATAATGTTGTTAACCCACTGATGTTTTGATTGTTGCTAAGTCATAGTTAGCCTAAATCAAGGAATTTTATTTTAGTGTGTGTGTTTCATGCTCTGAAAAAAACTGGTAAGTAGAATAGCCAGGACAGGCAACCTGAAATGGGCAAAAGGATATTCCACACCATAGAACATCATGCTCAATATATAAACTGGGGGGGAGTTGCCCAGAAGGGGGGCTGATCTCGGTTTGGGAATGGGGTCTGGCATCTGTCCATGGGTGGTAAGCAATTATATTGTACATAATTAGCTTTTTTTCCTTTCCCTTTTATTATAATTATCATTGGTTACTATCATTATATTTTACTTTGTTTCCCCTTATTAAACTGTTCTTATCTCAACCTACAAGTTTTACTTTTGATTCTCTTCCCCATTCCGGTGGGGGGGGTGGGGGTGGGGGTGTTGACTGAGCAGCTGCATGGTGCTTAGTGGCCATTGGGCTTAAACTACAACTGAGAAAGCTTTTTTAATTACTATGATGAGCAATATATTTTGATTAATTATCAGCAGCTTCTATCAAATTTTTGTAGATTTGAGAACTCCGTGCTTTTTTTTTTTTTTAACACAGGATTTTTGACCAAAATCCACACCTTTCTTTGCAGCAATCTCCACAAAACTGGAGTTCCCTAACTTACTACATATTATCCTCATACAACAATTCAAAGGACTAACAAGCAAAACACACTGTTGCTGACCAGTCTGGCATGTATATTTGTTTTATCACCTGACTTCCCAGAGCATTCTGATGTACTGGTAACACACTATGAACATCTGAGTAAATTAATTTTCACTGATTTGAAAATGTGTATTTGGAATCTGTTAAGCATTTAAATTGAAATGAATATGTGCATTGCTAGTTTCTTTTGATCAAGGACTTTCTTTTTTATGATGCTTATAAACAAGTGGTGCAGAAAAATGCTTGAAGACTTTGCAGAAAAAGCAACAATACCTATTCAGTTCCTTGTTGAGCACAGTGGTTTCTTACACATAAACATTTTAGGTGTTAAATGCACACAAGACAGTTTACCTACAAAATCTTACAAGTATTTAAATCAAAAACCAAAACATCAGCAAGAACAAAAAAACACTGCAGGGGAATCCCAGTCTTCTTATATGCTAACTCCTAAAACATAATTTCTACATGCTTTATCAGGAATAGAACAAAGATATCTATATTTTAGCAGACAGATATTCTGCCCCAACATTGAGCAGATTGCCTGTCACAAAATTCACTCTTTCAGGAGACATATCCGAACCTCCTAGAAAGCAATAACTACTGACTAAGTCTTTCCCAATTATGGTAGCAGAATATCTGGACAAAAGGCACTAAAGAACTATAGATCCAGATGTTCTTCAGTTCTTTTAGTACTAGACCACTAACACTCAAAAAAGAAAAAGTGAAACACCACACTTAAAAACTGAATTGGTATTGATTAACTGAACACAGCCAAAGGGGAAACCTGCTCCTTCTAGGGACATCCAGGTTTGGGTTTTTTTTCAGATTTCATACATTGTACTTTGTGCCCTAAACAGCCCAAATATACTCAACTATCTTTCCTCTCTCTTTTAAGCCACTCCCTTAAAATAAAGCAAATAATTTGGTTATTCTTCTGGAGACTTCAGCAATGCTGACTGACCAGCTGACAACTGTATATACTGTTTGACAGTACTCCAATGTTTTGTAAGTCTAATCACTAACTCAGATGTGTCTTCTTTACCCAGCCAGCAATTTTCAGTTTACACTCTCCTCTATCTCCATATCTGAATAAAACTGGCCAATATGTTCAGAAGGAATGGAAGGGCAGACATGAAGAAATTGCAAATATATGCAAGTTTAGTTTTCATAGAGAAGAGCTCAGAAAATGAGGTTTAAGTAGTGCATAAAAACACTAGATCTAGGAGATTCCTCACTGCTCAGCCACTTACATATTTGTAGCAGAAAAGAGTACTGCACAATAATATTCAGACTACAGGAAGGGAACAGATAATTGTGAGCAATATCTCTTCATTTCTTTGCAATAAACAAAAATGCAAAACAATACTGTCAAGACAATCAGACTGTTGCAAAACACTGTTCAAGTACTGCCCAATACAAACTGTTTGAGATCAAGAATTTGACACACATGAATAAATGTGTGCTACTGAACCATATTTATTTCCTGGGAAATAAGACTGACATACTGCAATAACCTCACAATGGTAGTGGAAGGATGTCACTGCCTAGATATGGACACCAAATATTAAAATTTCATCTATTTCTCTGAAACTACAAACTATATGCCACAAGGTACCACTAGCTTGGACTGAGATTGATCAGCAATGCAACCTTAACTTGAAAAGAAGCATCTATTTGCCATTCAAAATTCTTTTTTTCTGGCAGCCTGGCATACATAGATGGATTGATAAAGCAGAGCTGAAGACACAATGGAACAGATAGGATATCATGTTTAATATCTGATAGGGAGAAGTTCACTGGAAGGGACTGACCTTATTGCTGTGGGTCTGCATCACAGATATTTTCCAATTCCAGGGAAAGTTGTTCTTAAGGAATGTCTCAGTTTAATGAGACAGAAGTGTTTTGCTAAGGAGGATGAATTATGAGGAAAACACCTCTAAGCAATTGTAGATCTGAAATTAAGAGGTTCTGATTGAGAGAAAAAATGTGGAGAAAGGAAAAAAATAACAGCCCTTTATTAAAGGATATATGAATATTGGCAGAACAACAAAAGAACGCAAAGAAAACAACCGAACAATAATCCTATACCTAAAAATCCCTTTCAAAAAAGGTAAACTGTACAGTGTGCGCTTTTTGGCGCAATTTCTAACCACAGTCAACAGGGGGCGCTGTTGGATCTCTGGAGGAGCCGAGCCTGTAGTTCTCCGTGTTGGGCCAGTAGGAGGCGCTGTTGGGTCCGGCAGTCGCCTCGTGAGCCCCGGGCGTGGGGGGTAAAGACAACAATGGAGACCTTCCCCCCCACAGAGAAGGGGAAAGAGGGGAGAAGGGGGCTCCTCTCAAGAAAAACTCACGTTGTCTGCGGCTGGCAGCATGACCTTCCCTCTCCTCGATGTGCACAAAAGGAACCGCTGCCAAAACATGGAGCAGAGGAGGGGGAAAAAAAGGGGTGACCCCCTTCCCCAAATAATGCCTCTCCGATGAAGTCCAAACAGGTCCGGGCTGGGGGGCAGAAACAGGGCGCAGGCAAACCGGGGCCAGGAAAAAAACCAACCAGGCGGCCAGGCTGAGAACAAAGCTTTTTTCCAACACATCCCTAGTCTCCGTCCAGGCAACCAGAAAAGAGTGTCCGTTTCCCCGGAGAGGGAAGAAGAAACTTCTCACCCCTTCATAAATACATCAAGGGCCATCAACTTGGAATGCAACCCTGCCGGCCAGTTCCTTTGTGTTGGTCAAGTACCCCGGACAAACTAAAACCTGCCTCCCACACAGGGGCAGGGGGGAAGGGAGAAAAATTCTGTGCTAAGTTCCTTTTTTTTCATTAAACCTATGACAAGGAAGTATACTGAAGCCTTGTCAAATAAATTAAAATTTAGTGCTAAGACTCTAGTGAATCTCATTGTGTTAACTAGAACTAAAATTTTTCATATATTTGACAAAAAATGCTGTAGATAAGATGGCTAATGTCTGGCTGAACATCTCTGGCATGTCCTGATCTATTTACAAGAAGAAGAACTAAATTTCTTGCTCTCTCAGAAACTTCAGCTTAAATACTTTTAATATGTGGAGAAAGGTCCAAATATCTATTGATTGTAAAGGCATATCTCATTTAAAGTTTCATTTGAAGAAACTAATGGAATGAAAAATAAACTAGAACACCACATTCTTTTTGCTAGTAATTTTGTGTAGAATGAACTAAGTTTTATTTATGTCACAATAATAAAACAGAATCCAAGACAGATAAAGAATCAAGTTATTTTTACCCATTTACATAAAAGACCTTTAACCTCAGGATCAGTATTAATAAAATGGAGTATGCCCAAAGAATACAACATAGTGGAGATAAGAAGAGTGAGCAAGCAAACTTCTGATCTAAATATGGAGATGAATCAAAACACAACAGATATAAAACTAATAAAATTACATGTGTCCAGGTGATGTACAGCTTAAGTCTATGACTTATTACTATATATATATTTTTTTTTTAAAAAAAAAGACTGATTCCAAGAATTAAAGCAGGTTTCAAAGGAAAGATCCAAGCATCCACAAAGATAACACAAGGCAAAGTTTTTTAATAGTCAGTATTAAAAGCAGTTTAAAAAAAATATATACCATTTTTAGCAGCCTGTGAAGCCCTAAACATTTCATACTAAGCATCAAGAGCATAATGTCCCTGCACTAAATCTGGACACCTGTCTGGCTTCATAATGTGTTCTCTGGAATCATGACGCCTCGGAGCTTTTTGGATTTTTTAACTTTTGTAGATTTCAGAAGTAGTTGTGCAGTAAAGGTAGATTTTAATGTTAGCTGTATTGTATCCCTTACCCTTAACCTAGCAGTTTACATATACCCAACCCTGTTACCCCATTTCATATCGATCCCTCTAAATTCTGTTAGTGTGTTTAGCCTTCTTTTCAAGGTAGAATTGTAGAAAAGCACCCTAGGCCTGGACCAGAAGATATCACACAGACATAGCAACCTTCAAGCCCAGAACTTTGGAGGAACTCCAAGGATTGTACGTGATTTGAAGAAGATGAAGATGTGGAAGAAGGGGTCCCACATGCCCCCAGACCCATGAGTGTGTCAAGGGGCAGAACTGGGCAGAACTGAGAGGTGGATATATCTGGGATTGGATGGACCTTATTATAAAATCATAGAACCACTGTGTGGGTGCGCACACGTTGTGTGTATTCCCCTGGGCCTGAGACCTGATTAAAGGACCTGTTTTTTTTATCTTGTACACTAAATTGACCTGAAGTCTTTTTCTCCGTGGTCTCTTTAGGCAACACAGGGATTCTTGAAACAACATTCCTTGGTTTGTGTTGTTCTTCCAATAGGAGACTGCCCATCACATATGGCCTTTGGAATTCACCTATTTCAATTAGTGGAAAGATTTTTGTCATGTTCTCCATTCCAACTCACCTAGAAACAATGCAAATGTCAGTGTCACTGAGTATCTGCCAGATCCATGATGGTTTTGTGGAAATTTTTTTTAAAAATTCTTCATTGAGGTCAGTTTTGGGCTAAAACTGAAATTTTGATGAAAAATTTCAGAAAACAAAAGCTGGTTATTTTGACAGCTTTTACTGAAAGAAACATTCACTGAAACAGGTCCTGAATTAGCCTCTTGCAAGTTTTTTCCATCCATCATCTGGTATCAGTAACTAAATAAGACAAAATTCTGAAGCAGACATATCATTAATTCCATTCAGAACAGAATTTCTTATGTTCAAAGTAGCAGCAGCAGTCATCTTCTATAAAGAACATCTTTTTAGAAAGTTGTCACATTTGCAGATTTCAGTTCTATCCTTTCCATACCATAAAAAACAACCTGGGTTATTTTCTGCAAATTGTTTTCTTGTCCATAGATATCACTCCCTTTTCTTTAACCAATCTAGTTTCTCAATACCTTAATCAAGAAAGATAATTTTTAAGATCATACTAGAACTTGCTAATACCCTAATTCTATATCTGTGGTCAAATTTTTTCTACTTAACTTATTGCTTTTCTTCCAAAAACGATGAAAAATTGTGATTAATTTAAATAAATTGATGGACACCTACTGTGACATTTCTGTTTTTTTACTATTGTTTTTTAATTCAAACCTAAAAATTAGAAGCTTGTTATTAGGAATCACTGTTCAGTGACTTAGAAATCACTATTCAGTTCTCAGCGAATGGAATAAACCTAAATGTTCTCATAGTACATGAGATTTTAAAATGCTTGCCAATTTTTGTTTTGCGTGTTACTGTAATACATAATGATAAACTTAAATAAAAAACACAAAACATATATTAAAGAGCCAGGATCAGCAAGGATGAATACTTACCTTTCTCTTATAAAGTCTGCTAAGTCTTTTGTGGACAAATGTCCATGTTTCATGTTGTGATAGAGGACATCAAAGCCATTGTTCCTTTCCCCCTAAAGATTAATAACAAAAAGAAAGTAGAACTATGAAACACAACATGCTAAAACAATTACAGAACAAAATATAGAACCTATGTATTTTAATAACTGATCAAGTTTCATGAAGTAAATGATTTCAAATGCTTCAGTTTTTTACCAATTGCTATTAGTTCCCTTCAATCCCTTATATGTAAAACAAATTAAAATTACCTTAGCAGCCACTACTACCCTTTGAATGACAACTCTTTAATCACATATTTCTAGACTACATTTAAAGCCATTTATTCTTGTGGTGGTTTGGACTTGGCCCCCAGCCAAGTGCCCAAGACCACAGCGATGGCTTCTCCCCCCCCTCCTTTTTATGAACACAGGGGAAGGCAAGGGAAGAAAAAAAACTACAAGAAAACCGAAAAAACCAAAACCAAACCAATATATATATATATTACACTTATATACAGTTACAAAAAACTATATACATATAAGAAAGAGAACCCCAACACCGCAAAAAACAGACAAAACAGATATACACAGCCAATAAAGAACTAGCAAACAAAATCTTAATACTTTCCTTAAGAAAGCAGAGGCGTCTTAGCCCACACCACCAGATCTCTCCTCTTGAATCGGAAAAAAACAGCAGCCTCTGTGGCCTACACCCCCACACAAGGAGCCCAGCCGCAGAGAAGTTGCTTGCTTCCTCTAACTCTGCCGGAACAGATCTCACCTTAACTTCCTCCGCTCTTCTATTTATATTTCTGCTTACGTAAAGAATAGAATGGAATATTGGGATATGGGTACTGGTTAGCAGGAAGAGGTCTAAGCCAAATCAAACCACTACAATTCTCTAGATTTCTACGGGTGTTCTTTCACTTCTCATCTTATTTAACGCATACTTAATACTGTATTCCCTCTTCATTCCCTCATATTTTTCATTATTTCCCATGAAGTAAAATGCCCACCTCCTCAATTCTTCATATATCAGGGATATTTCTCTTGTTTTTGTAAAACTGGTAAAAATCACTAATTTATTTCTTCCTTCTCTTAGGTAACTTCCCTTTGTCTATTCTTTAGTTTTAAAGCTTAAAACACTTTCCAATCAGTAAGGCATATCTCACAATTAAAACTGAGACACTGTCCTAAAAACTTATTAATAAACTCAGCCAGCTTATCATCTCTGGCACCATGGTGACCTTCCCCCCCAAACAGAAGAAAGCAACAATAAATGAAAGGAAAGCGAGGCAAGCCACGGCATAACACTGCTACTTTAAGAGTTTTCCTGTCAAACTATCCATTCCTCTCCTGCCTTCCCAAAGCTTCAGATCTGTAACACTGCTGCTACTAGACACAGAAGCACACCCTCAGGAAAATCACATGCATGTTCATGTTGGAAGAGAAAAAAGGATGGGAAACAGCATCCTGGACTTTTCACAATGGCAGCTCTACATCTCCAGTGAAAGATTCGGTCAGGCACAACTCCAATAATTTCTGTCCTTTTTGTTCTGGAAAAAATTGTTTGTGCAGTCATAAGGCACACCTGGATCAGGGAAGTTATACAGCTGAAAAATAAAGTTAGCAAATAAAGATCAGTGACCAAGATCACTATGAGTACACAAACAGCTGCATTGCTTAGCAAAAGAGATGGGAGAGAGGAGGAGGCAGGCAGGGATCTGCCAGCTTAAGTGGAAGCAGCAACAGGTGCATGGAGGAATCTCACAGCATCCACAGTAGAAGGCCCACTTCTGTAAAGTGTTAACTGCACTAGGATTATTTGGTTTACTTTTTCCAAGCATTGGGGAAAACAAACAAGAAGAAAAAAGACACACCTATTAAATGCTTGTTCTTAAGTTGCAACCTGAAAAAGTTCATCAAAATGCAGATCAGTTTAGCATAAGTGCAACTACAGGAAGGTCTGTAAAACATTCAAGCAGAATTAAATTGTATACACCAAAATGCAGCAATCTTTTAAAGGACTACCAACAGAGCAAGGCTTTTATGTTTGAAAAATAAAAGAAGGATAAGAACACAAACTATTAGGAAATGCAATTTTTTTTTAATGTAGTCTTACTATTCCAGTTTAATGATGCCTATGGATTTTTTGGGGATTTTTAGCTTTTTGTAGATTTTAGAAGTAGCTGCAGTTAGTTCAGTTAGTTCACCCTTTAGTACAGTACTTTACACATTTACCCAACCCTATTACCCCATTTCGTATCTAACTTTCTAAATTCCTTAGCTTGTTTAGACTTCACTCAAGGTAGGCCTTCATTCTGTTTAAGAACATTTGGACCCTGGCTTGAACAACAAGATACCACGACAGACAAAGCATCCTTCAAAACCCAGAACTTTGGAGGAGCTCCAAGGACTGGACATGCTGTGATGAAGAGGAAGATGAGGAAGAGGGGGTCCCAAAGACCCCTAACTCAATTTCCAGAGGAGTGTGCCAGGGAAAGATCTGGGGGGCGGATAGATCTGGGATTGGTTGGGATAATACCTTAAATTGTGGAACCCCAGGACACGTGCATCTCTGTACTCCTGTGGTGGTTGAAGGCCTTCTATTAAAACTGCTCTATTATCTTATCTCTATAATAATTGCCTGGTAATTTTTGCTCCCTAGCAATTCTTTAAGGCAACATAATCACAACAGGTCAATAAACTGAGTAGTTAACAATAACAAATATGATGCCATACAAACACTTTTAAACACTTTGTGTGCAGGGAATGCAATTAAGAACTAATGACTAGCAAATGAGTTTTGAGGAAGTCAGATACACTTTTATTAAAAATATCTACAAATGCAAAAAGTAAACAATTTCACTCCCCTCTCACTCCTATCTAAACAGCTTGAAGATCAGAATAATTTTGACTACTGGTACACTAAAAGGTACCTTATAAACTTTCTGTATTTACTCAATATAAACCCTGAATGTCACTGCATTACAAAACCATCAGAATTAGTAATTAAGACCTTACCAATATTTTCAACTAGAATTAAAAAAACCTCTTATTTAACTTCTCCAAAGTTGTTGTTGTGTCCAAATTTGGAGATGAACTTTTACAAATAAGCGTTCAGAATTTCTTCCAGAAAAAAATAATAAAATTTTCCTTTATGAAATGTTCTTTACCTTGCTTTATGGTATTTCTTCTACCTAAACCAATACATTGATCAAAACGTGCTGAACACAGACTGCTGCTGAACTTGTAAATGTGACTTTTTATAATGGGGTAGCTTTTAATCTTTTCTATAATGGAGTTCCATAAATTTCCTGTCAGTTTAGAAATACAGGAACAGTATATAGCCATGACCCAGCCTGTGGCTGTAGCCTTCCAGAGGGCTGATAATCTATCAGAAATGTAAATTTGCAAACCTTTACAGAATGGAATGAAATAGAAAAAACTATTCCCATCATCATCTTGTTCCCTAACTGTAACTGAAGATTACTGCAAACAAACTATTTTCCACTTAAATGAAGTTTTCAAATCAGTCCTACTGTTATTCTTGCCTTCACACTGAATAGCGGAAAGCACAAGAGAAACAAAACAGATACTTTCCTCAGTTGAAGAAGTCCCCTGAAAACCACACCTTTTATACATTATCAATAGTTCCCAGAGGCTATGTGAAAAATATATTAAGGTTTAAACAAAGCAGTAAGTCCAAAACAGACTCCCAGATTTGAGGGCTTAGCTTAGCTTAGCAAAGCTAAAAGACATTTTCACTTGCAAATATGCCAAGTTGGCATGGTTTAGGAAAGCACCACCAAATTTAGTGCTCCCACTGAGACTCTCCAAACAATGCTGCCACCTGCTCACTGACTTCCCCCTGCTCCCCCTTCCCCTGCAGCAGGATGGAAAGGAGAATTGGAGGCAAAAAAAAACGCAAAGATCATGGGTTGAGATAAGAACAATTTACTGGAAACAGCAATAAGATAAGAAAGTAACAGCAACAATATTAATAATAAAAGCGTACAAAAGAGACAGAGTGATTCACATGCAAAATCCTCACCACAAAACCCAACCCGACAACAGCCATGCTACCCCAGAGGAAGAAGCTCCCTTCCCCCTACCACCAGCAATGACATGAGGTGGTAAAGAATAACCTCTGTGTCCTAGCCATGCCCCCTCCGGGACACTGCAAAAATTAACTCTGCACTAGCTTGAACCAAGACATTATCCACCCATTATTCTATACTGTCTATGTCATGCCCAGATCCTACACCTTCCAAATATAATAATAATAATAATAATGGCCAGACTTCGCGAACGAAGATCTGAGGAAGGTCTTTGTACGCCTTCCAGCCTGCGCATTGGATTTATTTTAGGTGGGACACAGTGCGCGCAGAACTGAGCCCACCCTTTAATCCTAAGGTTCATCTGCCGGGGCCAAGCGAGCTTGGACAGTGGCAGCGAGGTCCTCAGGACGTAGGTGGATCGCCTTACAGGGCTAACGGGCTCCACCTACCCGGGGAGTTTCCCCGACCGGGAATCGAACCCGGGCCTCGGCAGTTACAGTGCTGTATCCTTAACCACTAGACCACCAGGGGCTCCCTCCTTCCAAATATATATATATATATACATACACAGGCACAAGTATCATTTCCATAGTCAATGGCCATCCCTCTAAGATGTCTGTTGAGTTTGTTTAGTCCATGACTGTGGGTTCTATCCATCCTAGATGTCTTCCAGGGCAAGAGGGCTGGTGTGCTGTTGGCTGGTTGCAAGCTGTATCAGGAGCATATACCTGGAGCAGTCCATCCTCATTGTCCATGGTAGTTATGGCATAGAGTGGCAGTGTCATTCAGCAACCAATATTATACAATTCAACATTACAGACTGTTCTCACCCAAAAATCAAATCCCCTCGAGGTACACATTGTGTTTCCCTGTCCCTCTGCATTACCCACCAAGTGCATCCAGGACCCTGAGCAAACACAATCCCATGGATATGTTTGCCTTTGCTGTCTTACCTAATACATTCCTCATATGCAACATGGGGACTTCATCCCTTTCTACAGTATATGAGGGTTTTGATTGGGCAGGGCCAGTTCAATTGGAAGAGCCTCTAGTGTTAACTACCCAGGTGGCCTTTGCTAAATGTAGATCCCAATGTTTGAAGGCCCCACCACCCATTGCTTTCAATGTGGTTTTTAACAGTCCATTGTATTGTTAAATTTTCCCAGAGGCTGGTGAATGATAAGGGAATATGATATACCCCCTCAATACCATGCTCTCTGATCTAGATGTCTATGAGGCCAATTCTGAAATGAGTCCCATTGTCAGACTCAATTCTTTCTGGGGTGCCATGTCACCACAGGACTCGCTTTTCAAGGCCCAAGATGGTGTTCCAAGCAGTGGTGTGAGGCATAGGGTACATCTCCAGCCATCCAGTGGTTCCTTCTACCACTACAAGCACATAGCGCTTACTTTGGCAGGTTTGAGGAAGTGTAATCAATCTGCCAGGCCTCCCCATATTTCTGTTTCAACCGTTGTCCACCAGACCACAGAGGCTTTACTTGCTTGATTGTGTAGTGGGTTTCTGTGGCTGGGTTTTGGTAGCGGGGGGGCTACAGGAGTGACTTCTGTTAGAAGCTGCTAGAAGCTTCCCTTGTCCTGTGGAGCCAATGCCAGCTGGCTACAGGACAGGCTTCCTGCCGCTGTTCAAGTCCAAGCCAATCAGGAGTAATAGTAACACCTCTGTGATAACATATTTAAGAACAGAAGAGTGTTGCACAGAAGAAATTTCAGCCAGGGAAGAGCAGAGTGAGAACATGGGAACAACAAAGTAGACACCAAGGTCAGTGCAGAAGGAGGGGGAGGAGGTGCTCCAGGTGCCAGAGCTGAAGCCCCTGCAGCCCATGGAGGAGCCCATGCTGGAGCAGGCGGATACTTGAAGAAGGCTGTGACTACGTGGGAGACCCAGGATGGGCAGGGTCCTGCCAGAGACCTGCAGCCCGTGGAGAGGGAAGCCCACGCTGGAGCACATTTTTCCCAGGTAGAACTTGTGGCCCCTGTGGGGGACCCACATCAGTACAACTCATTAGTGAAAGACTGCACCCCATGGAGGAGTGACCCATAGGACAGCGGTTTTGGAAGAACTGCTGCCTGAGGGATGGACTCATGCCAGAGAGATCCATCAAGGACTGTCTCCCATGGGAGCAGAGGAAGGACTCCTCTCTCTGAGCAGTGGCAGAAACAACAACTGACTGCAACTCCTGTTCCCCATCCCCCTGCACAGCTGGGGGGGAGGAGGGAGAACATGGAAGGAAGGAGGGGTGAGGGAAAGGTGTTTTTAAGACTGTTTTATTTCTCACTCTTTGGCTCTTATCCTGTTAGTAATAAATATAAGTACTATCCCCACTTTGAGTGAAGGTAATCAGCAAGTGACCTCTCCCAGCTGTTATCTCTACTAATGAATCCTTAGCCTTTTTTTTTTTTTCTCTCTTCTCTGTCCAGTTGCAGAGGGAGACTGAGAGAGTGGCTTTAGTGGGTACCTGGTATCCGGCCAGGGTCAACCCACTACAGCATGTTTCACAGTTATGGATAACTTGGGAGATAGTGACCATGGTTAAGTCTACCCCTTGATCACAAGTCCATCTCTACGTTGCATCTCTTCCCTGATGACCTGAGGCATCATGGGCCCACCGAGACAGAAATAATTCACCCTTATGTTGCCAGTCCAGATCCACCTGAGACACTTTAACTTTCCCAGCTTGATCCACCTATCCATTGTTGCCATGTTTGTCAGTAGCCCCACTCTTGGATACATGTGCATTTACTTGACCTACTTTTACTACCAACTTCTCTCCCCAGGCAGCGATGTCTTGCCACAATTCAGCAATATTGATGGTGGTACCACTTTGCAGTTTTGGACTCCAGTTTGTACTGAAGTCCCAGCATGTCCAGCACAACAGCACTTAGTGGTGGTGTGACTTCCTTCAGGCCATGATAGTCTACTGTCAGTCTCCACTGTCCATTGGACTTACACACTGGCCATATCGAACTATTAAAGTGAGTCTTGCTGACCACTCCCTGGCTCTCCAGTTCACAAATCATCTCATGGATGGGGGACACAGAATCCTGGTTGGTGCGATATTGCCGATGAAGCACTGTTGTGGTAGCGATCGGTACCTGTTGTTCTTTAACTCTCAGCAGTCCCACACCAGAGGTGTCTTTTGAGAGGCCAGGCAAGGTATTCAACAGTCTAATTTCCTCTGTCTCCAAAGCAGCTATCCCAAATGCTCAACAATGCTCTTTTGGGTCCATGAAATGGACCTTGGTACTATGCCAAGAATACACAGGGCCTCTGGACCAGTCACAAAGGTGTGTTTTTGCCATTCATTCCCAGTCAGACTCACTTCAGCTTCCAGTACAGTCAGCTGTTGGGATCCCCCTGTCATCCCAGAAATACTGATGGATTCTGCCCCTACATATCTGGATAGCATCAGGGTACATTGTGCACAGGTGTCAACTAAAGCCTTATACTCTTGTGGGTCTGATGTGTGAAACAAGAGCAAGGCCTAAAAGAATTAACTGAATTATCTTGCTCTGCTAAGAGGAGGTCCCCCCCCAGACCTGTTCTGCCTATGTTGCTAAAGAAAAACCCGTTTTGTTCTGTTCATTAGACCTAAACATAAGAAGAATGATAGAAACATTATACAATAGGCCTAGGGGTAATAAATTAGGGCAAAGTAAGCTAAGGCAGACATTTGAATAGGAGAAATAGACCTGAAGCCAAGGCTCTCTCCAAGCTTCAGTGACTGGGGCAAAGACAATGGAAAGCTAGGGAGGTCAAANAGTGACTGGGGCAAAGACAATGGAAAGCTAGGGAGGTCAAATTGAGGAAGACTACCAACAGCCCCCAGACTCAGAGGCCAAAGAAGCAGATGTACCACCAAAATTGAGGGCCAAGTAAAGCACTGCCCTAAGCTCCGCCTGAGCTCCGCCTGTACTCCACCTATTATTAATATGTATAGATAGATGTTGCAATCATATACATATGTACAGAATCATGTAAGAAAATTGTACAAAACCCCTGATTTTGTGTGCTA
>VYXB01003151.1:66363-91512 GCA_013397135.1 Pachyramphus minor | reverse complement strand
TATATAATATACATAAATATAAATCCTCTTTATTTTAAAAACACGTGTGTTCATGTTTCTTTGTAGGGAAAGGATTTATGCTATGCTATGAAAAGAATCTAAAGCTGACTTCTCAGGGACCAGATTTAGATCCAGAAGATAAATTTTAGCCTATCATTCTGAATTCTCCAGTAGTATACTCTCTGAACAGTAGATATTTGTGTTTGAATTTTATGGATTCTTATGCTGTTATACTCTTAAAGTTGATGGACAAAGGGAAATAAGGTGACATATAAAAGCTTCTCTACCTGGAGAAATTGTTCCAAAATAGCCATTCAAAGAGGCACTTGTAATAGAACACTACAAAATGCCTCTTGTGGAGGAGCTGTTTGAGGTTATTTCTCTGTGTCAGCAAATCCTTCAGTGTTTATATCCAAGCAGGGCTTGTAGCCTTTGCTATTGTTGTCACTAAGCTCACAGAGAAGAAACCGAAAAAAGCAAGGCAGGCACCCTGGGTATTTTTTGTTCTCAGGCAGAATGTATAACTGTAACTTTTTTGAAAAGAATTCTCTTTACTTTCCACTTCAGATTGACTTTCAAAGCATGAAGATAGACATTGCGTAACATATGGACATGAACAGAGGTGGCATTCTGTTGTCTCATGACTGATTTTTGATAATTTCTGTTTCAATTAGTTTTACTGTTATTGTTTTTTCTTACAGTTATTGTTGAGCAGACAACATAAATAAGATTTCTCCCAACAACATATCTCTTTGAGCTGCAATGTGAGATTTCTCACCATATATAAAAAAGAAAACCTCCAAATCCTGGATTAAAATCCAAAATTCTTTCTAAATTATTACAATTCTAGAGGTATCCACACAGATGGTGCTTATTTCCAAATCTTCTTGATGTAGAGCTGCAGGGTGTATATGACATATCCTATCAAACATGTATTATTGAAATAGTTTCCTTCTAGAGTTTGGAAAATGTCATCAACGCTTAGGCAAGAAAACCATAAGAGGGAGATGGTAGAGATAGAAGTAATTGAGTGAAAGTAAACTGTGTGGTCCTGTTTCCTAATCAAGGAACATGCCATGGAGAGAGAATTCAATTACACTGAAATTGCAGCATGGATTAAAAAGGAAAAGGTATTAAGCCTGGGAAACTATTTGCCAAAAGATGCAGTGAGGCAAAGACTTGGAAAAAATTCAAAAGCCACTTGGCTGTTGTACAAACATGATAATACACAATAATATTGAAAATGGTATTTTCTTCAGGTGAGGTATAAAGATTGTTGCTTTAGAATGTGAGTCAATTGATAATTGCCTGAGAGTGGAATGAAATTTCCTGTTGGAGTAGTTATTCTTCCACTGCCTCTAACAGCATTTCTCAGACCTCTTTCTTGCAGTATCTAATGCTGGCCATTGTCTGTGGCAGGGCACAGTCTGCATAACCTAGTAACTCATCCCTATTACTAACATTTAGGCCAAAAAGAGCTCTGGGATGATTACTAAAGTATTTATAGAAACGTTGGACGACAATCTTGCAAAAGGACCTCTTTGATAGTTCATCTAGATTGCCCAGTATACTTTGTATACTGCTGTGTAACAAAGTACAGCAATTTGAAGTGTTTAACAATCCCCACAGGACTGCTCTGTTACTGTGCCGTTTCTGTATGATCAGAATACATAAATGGCTGAGTCTCTGCAAACAGCTTTATCTCATCTGGAATCAAGGACATTTAATATAGTCTACTACAGAAGGACTTTCAGCGTCATTCCTGTCAGGTAAAACAGCATAGCATTTTGCACTTTATGTTTAGAAAAGGCTGTGGGTACAGACTGAAGGATGTCATGGGGCCACTCATGCCACAGTATCTTTGCAGTTTCCTTTCTTATAGTGAACAGTGCTTGGAAAAAGACAGGACATACCTTAACTACACAATAGAAACTTTGAGTGTCTTTAAAGATTTGATTATCAGTTCTGTGGCTGCACCACAGAGCTCAGTTCAGACTGCTCAGCCCTGCTAGACAGTCAAGGTAAATACAAGGTAAATACACCTGTTCCAAAGTTTGTGTTCTCAGTTGGAGAACAGATTGTTGGACTCCTGTATGCAATTAAGTTTAAAAGTGCTAGGCAGCAGTCCCGGGCACTGAAACTTGATTGTTCATACTGTTAGATCATTAGACTTGGGCGTACCTTTAACCTGAGACAGTTATCTCTGGGCCAAACCCGACCATGGCAAGGGAATTAGCACAGTTTGAGGAGGATCATTGTGTTTGAGGCAATGAGGGAGTTTAGAAATGGGCTAATTTGAGATGGCCAATTTCAGCCAGCTAACTTCAAGTCTTAGTGCAGGGAAAGACCTAAGGTGTACAGAAGTTAGCTGACTGACTTGCTTTCAAGTTAGCTTGTTTCATGCTGTCTTGAGTATTCATATCTGTGCAGGGGGCACATGCCTAGCACTTCAGTGCAAATCTAAACTAAAATCCCTCATTTCAAAAAGACAAGGAGAGAAAAAAAGAATTGCCCTGGAGGTATGACCATGGAGAGATATTCTACAGGGGAGTGGTTATCTTCAGAGTCTGAACATCTTTAGGGGAAAGCCTTTCATATGGGGCACTTAGGATGTAAACTTTTACATATCCCAAAGCCCACCCAAAATACTTAACCCAAAAGAGTTTTTATACAAAATGGGGCTTTTGAGATGTTTGGGTTTTGTTTGGTTTGTTTTGGGGTTTGTGTGTTTGTTTGGTTGTTTGTTTTAGTTTGGTTTTTCTTTGTTGGATACCTGTTATGCTACCTGGAACATTGGCAGTGGATTGAATAAGGGTGGTGTAAACATTCACTGGATTTCTTTTTGGAAGGACGATGTGTAAAAAGTCCAAAAGGGGTGCACTATAAACTTCAAGATGTGAAAAATCATCTTCCTCCATCTTCTTTTACTTTTGTTATTAGAAAAGTATTGCTGGCTATTCAAGTCATTTGTCCAAGAAACATGTAGGAGAGTATAAATCTGGTATGTGGTAGTCTGTCTCATCTCCCTATGTCTCTGTGTTTGAGTGATAAGAGGCTCTGACAAATGAAAAAAAGCGTTCATCTCATATCAGAATTTAAGCATATGCTAAGAGCTTTGATGAATTAGAATTTAAGAATAGGATAACACAGAGCAATATCACATCCTCTAGAAATGATTTTGCAGGGTGTACACCCTCCAATTCAACGACAGGCAGAGGTGTTTAAACTAACTGCAGAACTGGATGCAGAATTGCTCTGTCAGCACAGTACTACACCCTAATTAATCAGCAAAGAGGAGTTAGGTAGATTAGCTTTAGTAGCACTGTGGTAATGCAACTCTGTGTCTTCTCAAGCTATGTTATCTAAGCTGTGTTGGATAACGTAAATGTTCCAACTTGTCCAGTATCTGTAAATTCATCCTGGACTGCATCATGTAAAATGTCTATTTAGTGACTGAATTTGATTGTCCAAATTGAATCTTTGGACAAGTAGCCTAGTTTTGCAAACAAACTTACAGGGGGAAAAAAAAAATTAGTAAAAGACTTCAGAAGGAGTAAGCTCTTAATATTGAAAAAGAAAATATTTTGATTTTCTGAAATCAAATTCAGAGAATTTTTTTGCAGCATAGATTCTGCATTTATATGTGAATGTGCTAAATTATTTCTTCAATGCTAACATAACCCCATTCTATTCAGTTAAAATCTACAACAGAATAACAGCTCTTCATCTGGCAAAACTATACTGACTGCCAAAAGAAAGGGGGCTTTTGTCTTTTGTCAATAAATAGATCCTGCTACCATGGACCAAATAAGAGATTAAGGAAATCCAAATTAAGAGATTAAGGAAATTCCAAATCTGGCTGGATTATAGCATCCTCTGAATGTCTAGTGGGACAAAAACAATTTGAAAGGACAATAGCTATTCTAAATATTTTTCAACAACTCCGCTTTTCACCCAGAGGGTGATCAGGCATCGTAACAGGCTCCTCAAGAAAGTGGTCACAGTTCCAAGCCTGTCTCAGTTCAAGATGTGTTTGAACAGTGTTTTAGGATCATGATGGGATTCTTGGGGCTGTCCTGGCAGGTCAGGAGCTGAACTTTAATGATCCTTATGTGTCCCTTCCAACTCAGAATATTCTGTGATTCAATCCTAAAAAACATAAGACCCATCAGACAGAGTTTCAGATTTTCCATTCTTCATAAAAGAAATATCCTGAGACGCACTGCACCAAACTTCATTTTTGATCACATTATGCAATGGCACACTTGGGCATATGTAGACATACTGTATATCAGAGGAGGAGCTGATGTCTTTGGTGCTCATTGCATCACAGTCCTTGTGAGGTAGTGCCCTGAATTATTTTCAGTCTCTTAAGCAGGAATTTAAATATTTCTTAGAAACTTTTCCTTCTTTCTCATGTTTTGTTTCTTATGTATGGATACAGTTTCTAACGACCTAGCCATATGGAAAAATTAAAAATATTTTAATGTATAGTGTTCTAGTATGAATTCTAAAAGAAGTGGAGTTTGCGTAGTCTGTATGTTTCTGCCAACAATTTTGAATATTCTGGCCAATGGTTTTTGGTTTTAATAGTGATGTAGAGTGCGTACAGAGATAAAAGTCTCCTTTCTCTCATGAGGTAGTGGTTCTAGTATATGTTCAGAGATACTCCTCCCATTGGCAGAAATGCTGCAGTGTTATCACTTCCATTTTTGATAGCTGAGAATCTAATAAGCAACAGATATTTTGAAAGCAGGAAAAGCATCAGTCAGAGTTGCTCTTTCTTGGGAAGAATCCGTCCACATTACAGAAGCAATGAGCAACCACTTTTGATCCATTCCATTGCTTATAGCACTTGTTTTATAAATCCTACTGTCTTCAATGCAGAATTACAACCATAATGTTATCACTTGATTCTCAATGGTTTGCAGTTTGACACCTGACAGTCCTTTATGGCATTACTTATATCTTTGTGATGGACACTTCCTGAATGAATCAATTATTTCAGAGAAAGTTTTGATTTCCTTTCTATGCAGGTATGGCACTTGATAGTACACTATGATGACAGAATATCCTCAGGCACCCACAGCCCAGTGAAGCAGGGAGTTATTTCAGAGGCTTGCTAAAATTATACGTGTTTGCTTCCTGTTGCTCAATTTCTATTAGACAAATAATTCTTACTCATATTTCTAGAAGTTATATTCTTTGCTCTTATAGAATTGCTCTGATTAAATTACAACAGCAAGCTGATCTTTATAGTCCCTTGGACCAGTGAATGTTGAGAAGGAGTGCTTGTGGCCTACTCACTCTCCATTTCCTAGTGTCATTTCAATGTTTTCTTACAAGTTTATCTTAACATTTTGTCTGCCAAGGCTTACTACATTATGATTAGAATGAAAAATTACTCTGTCCTGCAGTGTTTGAGATGAAGAAAGCAATACTGAACTTTCATTTGAAACAGAAGAAGTAGTCGTGTATGGTGTCTCCAACAAGTATAAACCTTAAAACAGTAATAACATAATTTTGTAGGGCAAAAAAGCCTGCAGAATTTCTAAAAAAGGCATAATTTCGTAAAATGGTATGACTGAAACTGAACTGGATATCTAAGTATCAGGTTTAGTCATTTCTAGCACATGAGATAACATGGTAATCTTTTCCTGGTAGGATGTCCATTTCATTTTACATGTCATATCTCATCTTCACATTGTAGGGGCTAGTCCTATGGTAAGTTATATGTTGTTTTGGCATTAAACTCCAGCCAGGGAAAATACCTTAAAGCAGGGCTCCTCTGAGTATTGGACACAACTCACACACTGTGACTTCTGTTGTACATGCAAAGAATTATAGAGTCATCCCAATCTGCAGACCAGCTGCTTCTGGCACAAGGGGTCATGGACAGAGAAAGAGACCATAGCACTGAGCTTCATAAATGCAGAAGGTGCAGTGTTCACTATGCGCACGTCAGGAATGCCAAATGCTGGGTGTGTCTCTCTCCTGCCATACTGGACAGGCAAGCAAAACCATTGCAGTCCTAAGGGTAAATCTTTCATCAATTAGTAATAGAAAGGCATTGGGGAAAAAAATTCTTCAAAACAAAAATTTGCATAACAGTGAACTTCCTTTTGTTTTCCTTTGAGCTTCTTGATAGTGATTCTGACATCTCCAGGAACAAAACAGATTATAACATGAACTACTGGTCTGGGGAGATATAGGAGTTGTTAGCAAAATCTTGACCAGTACAGGGTTAACACAGCCTGCTCTTGATGGTCTCAGTTATGCAGGTCTCCTCACATATTGCCACTTAGCTCCCTTCCCCATGACATTGTCACAACAAATTAAAGCCCCCATCCTGCAAACATTTCACGCATGTGGGTAGTCAGAGTTAATCACATGCATGAGTGTTTGCAGGATAGCAGCCTAAGAGATTGGAATCTAGAAAAGCAACCGCATAAAATGACCTATTTTGCACAGTAAGAGAAAGGGACTCAAAGGAAGTTGTTTATAGTTACTTGGATATAATATTGTCAAATACATTATGTCTTACATTTTTACAAAACACTTTTCCCTCTTATACCACCATATATAAAAACATAGCAGCAAAAACTGAAATGTGAAACTGGCACTCTGCCAGCACTTTAAATCTGTGGATGTGGCCATGACACTAAAACCCAGACACAGGAACAGCTGTCTGGCATAGGAGTGTCCATTCATTGAATTCCCAAACAACATTCATAACAAGTTCTGAAGATTAGGAGTTGTGATTATGGAGTAGTAACACAATGAAAACTAAATAAATGATAGAAAAAAAAGGGTGATGTTGTTACTCACTGATTGTCATGCACTCAACAGCTTCAATAGCTTTCTTAACACTGGCTTTTTTAACAGGTTTTAGCAAGAAGGCTCTGACTGGACCCTTCTTTGTTGCAGCAGTTAGCTTGCAAATCAGATTACTGGATTACAAATAATAATAATAATGATCATGATGATGATATAATAAAAACAGTAGTAGTAGTAGTAATAATAATAATAATAATGTTTATCTTGCTTTCTTTGAAGGGGAAGTACTAAACAAATGCTCTCTTTGAATTATTTCTTTTTCTTCATATATATTTATACATTTAATTAAATAGAAAGGTACTTTGAGGCCTGCCAATGTATTTCATACAGGTTGCTAAATATGTTACATTATGTTGCCAGACAGAACACAATGTGGCAGAAAAGAAATCTGGGTGTTTTTTTTTAAGCAATTCCCAAACTTCTTTTTTTTTTTTTTCTGCACTATATCATGGCTTTTGGAATAAACCTTCATTTTCCATACTTCTTTTAGACTAATTTGATCTGACCTCGAAATCCTGTCACTTGATACTGATATGGAGATGGAAATACAACACTCATTATGAATGGCTGATTATGATGGTTGGTATAAATTCTCTCTCCCCAACCTTTTCTGTCCTCTTTTCACAACAAAGGCACAAAACCACAGTAATCAACAATCTGCGTGGAGACAGAATTCATATCCTTGTCTGAATTTATGCACGTTTAAAGCAACCACGAATGCTGTATTCAGCCTGTGCAACTGATTGGGGTCTGTGGATCCATAGCAGTACCACCTGTTGTGTTCTAATTTAGACATATTCCTCTGTGTTTAGGAGTAAACATAAATTCAATTTCTTACAATTAACACCATTTTCAGCTACAGTGTGGTATACAAGCCAGCTTTACATAAAGTTACCTTTACTCACTCTAATGGGTGAAAGCACTAATAACAGATTGGCTTCAGATAAAGACTAAACTCTCAGATGTTCATATTGCTGGAAATTTCCTTAGAAAGTTGTAACTTGAAACTGTTCTAATTCTTTTGAACACAATCTAAAGTTTTGGAGTTTTGTTTGTTGGGTTTTTTTGTTTGGTTGGTTTGGTTTGGTTTGGTTGTTTTTTTTTGGTTTTTTTTTGTGAGTTATATCTGAATTATAAATACAGCAAGAGCAACATTTTTGCCTTTGGCTGGCATTTTGTCTTCTAGTTGCAGTTGGGGAAAAGAGAAGAATAAAAATACAAAATATGCTTAGTGAAAAAGGAGAACCAACAGTCTAACCAATGGTCTAAAACTGCAGCATTTTTTTTTTTACAATATCAATTTCACATCTCAATTAAGTGCTATGAATGCAATTGCCACTGCAGAAATTCCACTGTGGTTAACTTGCATTGGAGTCAGTCCTTGAAATTTGGATGTAGCACCTGAATATCTGTTGTAACTTGCCTTAAACAAAAATGCTTTTGAGAAGAATTCCTTTTCCATACACCATGGCCCTTAATGCCTCCACGATGGCGTGCAAAGTCTCCATAATGAAACCTGAGGGATTTCTCATTGTGTAAATTGCAGTCTGGACATGTTACAATCATTCTATGTCATCCCTTCTCATAGTATCCACAACCAGAGAGAGACATAGCTGAAGCATTGTAGACTGGAGTAATTTTTTACTGAAAAACAGCATATGAGGTCTCTAGGGAGCCACCTGTGAGATGCAGTGGAGAGTTCTCTTGCCTTATCCATTATGGTTAAAGTTTCTTAAACTTTTTTCTCAGGCCTCTTGAGCTAAGTTTCCTGTCCTGTGTCTCCTAAGTCAAGCAGTAAAATTATAAATCTCTATCACTCAACCACAGAGATGTAGTAATTGAAGTATGTGAATGTGGCAGAAACTCTTCTACAAGTAGAAAATCAGATATAAGCAAACAGATGTATTTTCTGTGCTAATGATATCTGAAAATAGAGAAACAATTTACTTTAAAATTATATAAATATACCAAAACCAGTGGTTTCATATGGCAACAATCTCCTTTTAAATGTTACAAATTTTTGCACAATATTATTGCACAATATTATAGCTCAGTAGTACCCTAAACAAGGTATGTTGGATTTTTTCGTACCACAAGAATAATTCTAATTAGTCCAAAATTGAGTTGCACCCATACTTCAAAAGGAAAGCCTCCTCTTACATGGCCGCTGAGATTTAATTTTTCCAGGTACCTCTTTTGCATCAGTGAGCAGTGCTTAATTCTCTGGAAGCATCTATATTTTCCTCACTTGGATGACCTAATCATAATTCTAGCCATTGAAAATACAGTTATGCTTTCATTCCTTAGAATATGTTCATGATGCGGGAAGACCTCTGATACATTGCATCATGTGTCATGGATTGATACTGAAGATAGCCACATTAATTAAAAAGTCTAACAGTGGCTACTGTTATAATCCCTCACAATCGTTCTGTATTTGCAACAAAAGTAGCTGCTTTTATATAAAATTCTTAACTGTCATTAGCAACTCATTTTACTGGAGACAGAGAAACAACTCTTTAGTTGTCATATGAAAAGGTTGCTTGGATAGCTCTGGATATTTCTGTAAAATCTTGCTGCATTAAACACATTTTAATTACAATTAAGGATATATATTATTTAAAAACCCAGTATGTAAGCTATCATGTAAATTAACAAATTTGCCAAACATTCGTTCAGGTACAAACTGAAGTCTTATCCCCTATACACTCAGCTCCACTGCTCACATCAGAGTGCACAGATATGGAGAACTTATCTGAAAACCCATGGATGTGATGGAGACTAACATGCAAATGTCCTGCAGGAAAGATGAGGCACAAAGCTGAAATCACTGCAACTTATAAAGCTTATAGCTCAAGAAATTTTTTGCAGTCTATGTCCAGTAAGCTACAGATCCTTGAATGCTATGTTCTCAGCCCTTTATTTTTCATTACAATGACAGTATGACCAGTCTGGTTGTCATTTTTTGATGTGTCTTGAGCATGATATCCATGTTTAATTAATAATGTGTCATTAAGAAGTGCCTAACAATACTGAGGAGGAGGACTGTGTTTTAGATGAAAGAAAACTGACAAGAACTCTTTCCATGCCTATTGTACTGCATGCAGGAACCCTGAAGTGTATGTTTTTGCAGCAGAATAAGAAGATGAAGGAGGTCTGTCCTCTTCAATCCTCTTTCACCAGACAGGCAGGCACTGTGAAAGAAATAGATCCTACCCACCTGGGAAGACTTGTGTGGTAGGGTACTTGATAAAGATGGTGCTGGCATAGACTCCATCTCTTCCTTTCCCTGTAGGTTCTAGCACAGGCACAGACAAGAGAAGCATCCAGAAACAACATTTCATGGCATATAATTCCAGTTGAATACATTAGTCAAGGCAAGTTATATACAGTTTCTGCTACACTTTCCCGCTACAGTTTCCCAAGCCTTGGAAAAACTTGACTTTATCAGTAAACTGGTTAGTAGATCTATCTATGAACTATCTATATCTACTTTGCCATTACGTCTAGTAAAATGAGTGGTCCAGCCACATTTAGCAAGTGATAAGTAGACTGAGATGCAAAGATAAGGTTATCTCAGGAACAGATGGGCAATCAGTGCCCAATCCAGTCACAGTTTCAGCCTTACTGCATAAGTACACAATGAAAGAGTATTAGCATGGGAAGATGGTCTGCTGCAGGAAATTGTTTCAATACCTAAGTGCAATATATAACTTAGCCTTCTGTGTGAATCATGTATTTCCTTTATGAATTAAGTGCATCCCTTTAGTATGTTTGTGGTCTTTCTTTTATTTTATTTTAAAGTTGTTGTTTTTAATATTTGGTTTAAATGTGAAGGTGAGACCTCTGCTGAGGCTGAGACTTTTTCCCAAATGTTACACTGCAGTGAAATTTTACTGAGGCTGAGTTATGAAGAATGAACATAGGGAGTTTTAGGAGGAGCCTGAGAGACTGTTAATGAAAGCAGAGCTGGAGAGCAGCAACAGATTAGAAACATATCCGTATCGATATGTATTTCTGTAAAGTACCAGAACAGCTTTGCACTGCATGTTCCCTCCTGCTTCCAGGAAGAATCAAGGCTCTACAATGTGAAAAAGGAATTCTTGCTATTTTAAAAATTGTTCATACATGTCCTGGACCTTCTGTTAGGAAATTATACAGTCAAGTGTTTACTAGTACAGAGTGACTAAGCTTCTATTGAGTTAACAGTGACACAAGATTCGTGTCAAAGCTTTCAGTATGAACTATTTCACTGTTATGAATTCTTGCTGTGAAATTTTCCCTATCACTGACATTACTTAATTATTTCCAACCATAATTAAATCAGGTGGTTTCCCTCTCTGGTATGAATATTTCTTTTCAGAGCATAATTATTCTGTGCGGAGACCAACCTATATAGAGCTGCATGTCAACCAAATGGATAATGCTTGAAGAAAGAATGAAGAGAGTTACAGAAGATGTCCTGTTGTCTTGTAACTGTCCTTCTCAGCCAAAATATTCATATTCCAAAATGTTCCTTGGGTTATAAAGCTGTAGTGGCTAATATGGTGTCAGATGTTCATTGACGCAGTTTCAAAGTTTTGCTGTTTCATTTTTCTTGATAGTTGCAGCTTTGGATTTATCCTCTTTTTAACTGAACCCATGATATTTTACCAGCCTGCAGGTCTGCTATTTTGAGAAGTAATGTTTTACCAATGGTCTACATAAGGTAAAATGGTGTAGATCCTATTTTCAATTAAATCCCTACTTAGGAACTTCTGATTTTTGTCTCAGCTCCCACTTTCTGATTTTTTTTTTTTGGTCAGAGAGTAGTAGTAGTAGACAATTTAGCAACATCTTTTGTCTTCAAGCTGAGGTTTTACTGCTTTTCTGCCAGGATCTCTATAAGCTTTTCATGACTAACTTTTCAAGATTCAGTCACTCATTCTATGTATGTGGTCTTTATCCTTTGTTGTTAAGAATTGTAAAGGATTTTACTTTCAACTATATATAATATATCTTAATGGATCAGCTTAATTAGCCTTTGAGATTACACTGTGGGACTGTCTCACATAACAAAACATTTGCAGATGTTCTAAAATAAATCAATATAATGAACTCTAATTACTTAAAGCAGATGGTATTCTCTACAGATTTCTAAAAGAACTCACTTGAACTGCTGTGATATTTAAATAATCCTTACAGTGAATGCTCTGTTATCAGACAGTTGAAGATGGCTAATGCATTATAAGTTTAAAAACACTTCAGGAGTGATGCAAGAAACATACTAAAAATCATATTAACTGAATGGATAAAAACCATACTAAAAATGAAATAAATTAACAGATTAATAACTATGATATGATGGCTAATAACGACTACTTTTTTAATGTTTTGTTTATTTGTTTGGTTTTTTGGTTTTGTTTTTGGTTTTTTGTATGGGAGATCATTCTATCAGAATTTTTTGAAGAAACCATTGATGACATGCATTGGTTGGAAAAATTTATAAGATTTATTTGGATTTTAAAAATACTTTTAGCATAGTTTCTCTCCAAAAGCTTTTAAGGAAAACATAGCATTATGGTAGCAGATCTTGTGGATCTATGATATATTAAATTCAGGAATTAAAAAATAGAAAGAAACTGTGAGTTTTCAGATTAAGTGGATTTTCAGTCTGTAAAAAACTATGATGAATGTTGTGCTGTTAAGACAACAATAATTAGGGAACAGGGTAAACATGAGGATGTGGGGTGATTCAAAGTGTTGTAATAAAGTTCCATAATAAGAGGCTGCACTGTAAAATGACAAACAAAACTAGATGCTGAAACATGAAATGTAAAGTGTTGAGGAAAACGGTCTTGAGAAGCTATATACAACAAAAATCTTTGTGTGAACTAATGTCACGTAGAAAAAAGTATTTTGAGGACACAGATCACTGAGAACTTCAGCTCATTGTTCAACAGCCATCAAAAGCAAAAAAAAAAAAATCCTACATAGGATGTAAATGTTCAAAAAAGAACTAATCAAGGCACACAAAACATCCTGTAGAAATCCATGATGCACACATTAACCGAAAATTCCCTGTAGATCCAGTTGCCTCACATTTCCCCCAAAATGGTAAAGAGAAACAAAAAGAATACAGAAAACGGCAGGAAAGTAAGAAAAACCCCCCCACCTATATTGTCTAGCAGTATTTCTGCTGGGAACAAGACATTTAAAGGAAGAAATTATGACTGTCAACTAGATGGCAAAGAGAAAACTGTCAGATAGCACTTTCAAAATAAGAAAAAGACTCAATTGTCCACAAAAAATGTAGTTAATCTATGAAGTTTTGTGCTGCAAGATGCTGAGTGTTGAAACATTCCATGCCTTCAAAAATAGTTAGAGAAAACATAGAAAAAATCCATCAGAAGCTGTTAATCATGGGGACAAACACCTCTAAATCAGAAGCCCCTTTAAACTGGAACTGGGGTGCACACTGTGTGAACTGTCGCAGTACATTTACCATGTTCTTGTCTGGTTTGATAGGCATTCATTCCGGGTCACTGCATGAAAAAGGATGTGAGGCTAGACAGACTTTTTTCTAACCCAAGGCAGTTGTTCTTACATTACATTTTCAATTAAAGTTGTCTCTATCATTCTGTATATTAAATGCTCTGTTCAAATGTGTATCTTTATCATAGTGATTTCTGAATGTCGTAGTAAAGCATAGAGATCAGGCCCCAAGCAGCACCTTTATGGCATTATGAACCAAATGTGCATATAATAATGCCATGTGCCCCAAGGATTTCAGTTGTGTCTGTTCTTCAGACAGCCCTGGAACAACTGCTGCACTGGTGCTTTTCTCCCGCTGAGATACAATGCCTGTGCGCCTTGGTAAGCAGGAAGAGATTTACTCCTCTTACAGCCTGCTTTGGCTGCTCCCTGCCTCAAGTAAGGTGATAGCTTAAGCTATGGTCAGACTCGCAGCAAAAAATGGGAAAAAAGGCAGGATAGAGATGCACACCTATCAGAGAAATATATGGTTGTTAATATGTCCTTCAAATATTACTGTTTGACGTACTCCTTTCAGCAGCAGTAGAATCCTACCTACATTAACTCTGAAAAAAAATTAAAATTCTTGTTTTATTATTTCAATTAAGTATTGTTAAATAATAATTGAAAGGAGTTGGATACATTTTAAGCTTATATGGTCACATACTTTATTTAGAAAACTACTGTGCTGTATTTGTAGCTGTTCCACACGTGATAAAGTTGGAAAACATCCCTCAGAAACTTGTTAGAACTCTGAGAGGGTGCCTAGGGAATGTAATTATCTTTATTTTAATCTGTAAATTCTACCACAGCTATTTTCCAGAATAAAATTAGCCACTGTCAACTAAGTGCATGGACTTTATTTTACACCTTCCATATTTTGCAGCTCCTAGAGAGCCTCAAGATACTGCCTGAGCTTTTCTTTTACACTCACCTATACAACATTATGGTATTGTTTTTGAGACTGGAGGTGTCTGAAACTGCAAACCAAAGTTTGATAATGCTTGTTTTTTAAAAACCTTCGGTAAGAACAAAAAAAAAGGAAATTGTAGACAGGTCTAGTGCTTAATTACAGCAACAAACCAGATCAGAAAGTGTGCAAGTCTGAGGCATCTGTGTGTGCTCTGTGTGTGTTACAAGATAAAAGATTAATCTGGCCAAAATTCCTTTGTAATTTGTATTCCATGGGACAATGATAAAACTTTTTCAGTTAGTACTGAAATATGAAGACATATCCCTCCACTTTCAAGGAGTTTCTTAGCATGGAACTTCTGCATATGTATTTGAAGTGATCCCAAATGGGAGCCAGAAAAGCTGCTTTCATCATACCGGGTGCATTAGAAACAAAGAAATGAAAAATCTCTTTTACAAACTTGCAGCACTGGTTTTGTGTGAGAAACTGTAAATATCTTCAAAAGCTAGTTGAGAGCTAAGTGTACTTCATAGTCATTGCAGTGACTGAAGCTAGGATGGGGGGTAACTTTAAAAATGGATCTTCATTTGTGAAGAATCTGTAAACAGATCTCACAGTGGTCTCTGAAAATATTCCCAGCCTGCTCAGGTGTCAGTTACTCTACAGTATACTTCTATTTCTCAAGCCTGAGGTTTGAGATTGGGGTATTAAACAGATGGATAGTTCCCCTTATTTTTTATTAAGGATAGTTCTGACAGCAGTCTCCACATATTTTCTTCCAAACCTTTCATCTACACCCTGGATTTCATGGGTGACTTTCATCTGATTCTAGATTCAAGTCATATGCTCTGTGATTATATTTCTACTAGATCCTATGACTCCGCTTGAAAGAAACAGTGATCCCATTATACAGGAATTAATAAGGCCTGAGGACTGATCAAATTAAAAAAAAACATATTGCATGCAAGGCCATAGTGTCCATGTGAGATAGGTACACATGGAGGAGGACAAACTCATCTGTCAAGATCATACACTGTGTTTTGGGTTAAATGACTGGCATTTGTTCCTACAAGGAGTCTCTATCTTCTTTTTTTGTTCCTGAGCTCTGAAAATGGGAACACTTTCATGTTTTTGGATTATGACATGGGGACAGAAAAACATGCTGGGCTCCAGAAAAGAAAACGTGTGGAGCAACTGTCTTTAATTGAGGGAGTGGGGATGGAAGGATGTTTGGTTATAAATTTAATTGCCAAGACTGTGTCTGGTATTCCAAGACAATACAATCACCTGTCCATGCTCAGGAGGATTTTCCCATAGAACATAAATGTATTCAAGGCTAGAGGCAGTTTACGCAGACTGAACCTGTAGGATCTTGTTTTCTGACTAGAATTCTTTGAGGGCAGTAGGATTTGCACTGTTATTATAGCTACAAGATAGCATTTCAGCCTTTCTATTCCAAGATACTTAATTGGGGTGTGTGGGGTGTTAAACTCCTCATTCTCATGAAACTCTGATCTGGGAAACAGCAGACCAACCTCACTGTATCCTGGCTTCATCAAAACTAGCATAACTGGCAGCTTAAGGGAGGTGATTCCCACTTTTACTCTGTTCTGGTAAGACCCCCACCTGAAGTGCTACATCCAGCTCTGGGGTCCCCAACAGAAAGGACATAGAGAAGTTCAAAGGAAAGCCACCAAGGTGATCACAGAGCTGGAACACCTCTTCTGTGAAAACAGGCTGACAGACAATCTGGACAAGAGAAGGCTCCAAGGAGACCTTACAGCACCTTCCCTAAAGGGGGCCTACAAAAGGGACAAGCCAGAGACTTTTCATAAGGATGTGTGTGTAAACTATCAGGTTGTTTACATTTGGCTTACACATGCGAGAACCCAACGGAGACTTCATTCACACATCAATATGATGCTAAAGAAGAGACAACTTTATTTTGATACAGTGCTTTTTATACAGGAAAATTTCAACAGGTGATTGGTTACAATGAAATTTTTCACACGCTACTTATTGGATGTACATTAATATAAACACCCTACTATTGGTTAAGTAAAATTAGCTCATTCTAAAATTTTATTTTTCTACACTAACAACAACATTCCAACTTTCTCAAAACTACTACAGTTATTTTTCTCTAACATTATTATGAGAACTCCAGTTCTCAGCTACCCTATCTAACCACAAAATCCTATTATTCTAAACTCTATTTTTCTCTACTGGCCTTCAGTTAAAGAACTTTCTCAAAATCATCTTGCAGCTGCGTCTTTTTATGCGAACTGCACTTCCAAAACTTTCCCTAAACTGTTAGCAGCCAGTTCACAGACACTTTTACCCAAAAGGTTCCCTACAGATGTGTAGTGGTAGGATAAGGGGGAATAAATTCAAGCTGAAGGACTGTAGATATTAGCAAGAAATTCTTTACTGTGAGGGTCGTGAGCCACCGTAACAGGTTGCCCTGAGAAGCTGTGAATGTCCCATGCCTGGAAGTGTTCCAGGCCATATTGGATAGGACTTTGGGCAATCTGGTCTTGTAAAAGGTGTCCTTGCCCATGGCAGGCAGGCAGATGATCTTTAAGGTCCCTTTCAACCCAGGCCATTTTGTGATTTAATGATTTTCAGTAAGAGGGAAATTGCAAACACAGTGTAGCAAGATGCTGAATATATAGATCCTGCAATTCTGACTTGGATTCTCTGACTTAAACATTTTCTCCCCTTCAAACCATATTAGGTCTTTTTTGTAACAGTCATTTCAACTAAGAAGCTCATGATTCAAACAAAGAAGCAGATGTATTGAATGAGAACTTGAAAAAAAGAGTTGCGTGTCTTGTAAAAGAAATTCCTTGTGATAATACATGTGCAGAACAGTATCTGGCAAAAAACCCCAGTGTCCTTAATAGGAATTCATGAGAATTACACCATAATTTCACCATCTGCTGATTTACCCAGAGTTAATGCACTCTGAGTACTTTTCATGAACAAAGAACATGGGCAGCAAACACTGACTTTTTTACTTCCTAATTTTGATTCCATTTAATGCATGTCCCAGAGATATTCCAACTAGTTAATTTAGTTGCACATATACACGCAGTCCTTCTTGGGTAAAAAGGTGATGAAACCCAAACATATATGTCAAAATATAATTTCAAACACTGTATAACTCTGTAGTATAACCATAAGCTTCTCAACAAATGTTTTTCAAGACATTTTCCCTTTGAAGAACACTTTTCTGTTTTTCAGAATATTTCTTGCCTCAAAGTTCGTTGACCAGCAATGAAAACGTGTCACTATATAGAAAGCAGTTGTGTTGTTTTTTCTTCACCTTTCTCTGATTTAAAACACATTTAGAGGTAGTCTTTTTGATGAAAGCCTGAAGCAAAACGACAGCTGTTGGTAAAAACTAGCCTGAGGCAATTATAACCAAACAATTTCAGGAAGTAATGAGTAATTTGAGATAAATATTTTAATGGGAAAGCTGGCACAATTTGTGGCTTGATCTGCTTTTAAATCTGATATCCTAACTGACACAGTAGAAATCCTCATACAGGCATAGGTACCATTATTAAAGAAAATGTCCCCTTGACATCAAAGCTTTTCATTCAGGAAATGAGAGAAATTTATGCCAAGGAGTAGTTCGACCACAAGACTATTGCAGACCAGCAGAGGCCACCAGCATAATTCCAGAGTGGGACAAATTGGCATAAAAAATTTTAGAAGAGAGGCTGATACAAGAAGCCCATGTTTATAGTACCTCATACCTAAAGCTGCTTCACAGTAGACCTTGAGGAATGATGGAAGAAGAATATTTGCCTTTTTCGTTCCCTCTCCTTTTTCTCTTTGTTCATATATTATAATCTGAAGGTTAAACCACAAAACACCCTCATAGGATCTTGATGTTTTAGACTATGTTATTAAGTGTAGCTTCCTTTTATTATGACATAATCATTATCATGACAGTTCTTCACTGTTGGAGGATTTGCAGTTGTTCAACTACTTGGATGGCTCCTATTTGAACCTTCTTCAAACAAGAACATTTAGGAATAGGAGCACATTTGAACAGAAGGCACATATTGGATACAGAGTCCTTTATTTTTTTTATTGCCTAGAAGTAAGTCCCTGCCTTGGCATTATTAAAGGTCTTGGACTATGCTAATACTTGGACTTTATTGGAAAAGTGCTCCAAATTCTGTAGTAAGAACATTCCTTTTACTTTCTAGTAAAATTATTTATTGGACAAATAATTATTTATTGGACAAATAAAAGTAGTGTCCCCAGACCTGTTATAGAATTTGGAGCATAGATAGGATTGCTAAAGAAATTAACTTATATTTGTGGGATGTTTGACAGATTTGGGGGTTTCTTTCAAAGTTTGTGTTACAGCCTAAAAGATGGAACTCTGACTGTAGGCATCCAGCACAGTACAAGAACTTTCTGTCTCAGGAACTTAATGTCTGTGTGAAGAGTTTACAGTAATGTCACTAACAGCTTTAGAAAAAGAGATTAAAAAGCAAATTCTGCTTTCCATTCCAGGTTAGTACTAAGGCAGATATACTTTAGAGTTAGGGCAGCTGAGTTGTTTTCTGTAATGAATTTTCACAGCTACAAAAATTTTCAACTGTTTTTGTTGGGCAATAAACATGGAGGAATTAACAAGCCCAGTCACACTAGCAAAGCTAGAGAGTGCAGATAGCTCTACTTTATTTCCATTTCCTTAATAAGTGAACAATCATATATTCTCTAACATCTGATGCTTCACCTCAGCAAATGTAATTTCTAGATATATTCATAATCTTAATCTGCATACTTGAAAATTCACCTATTGGAGATCTCACCACTTGTGCCAGCAAAGACGGGGGCACATATTTACCAGGGGTTATTTGCCAGGAAGGCCTTAGACCTGTGTTTAGTTATTGAGGTAGAAAACTGTGGGGCAGGGCTTACTCCATGGTGACCCTCTACAACTCCAAATGTGAGAAGTGGGACCAGAATTTGAGAGAGCTTTTATGCTTTGTAAAAGCAGATGACAATCAGTACATGTTTGTGCACGTTTTTTCAGGCTGCAATTAGAAAATGAACATAAAACAAAGTTACCACACAGAAGTTTTCCATTTTCTTTTAGAAATGTTACCAATAAAAGAACTAATTATGGTTTGTAGGTTAGTGCCAGTAATAATGATGTTTTTGAAACATGTTTACTTAAAATCTGATAATAGATTTCTTCATGCTTCATAAAAGCTATTTATGAATGCCATAAACCAAAAGCTTGTCATGGGCTATAGTCTCAGCTTTGTAAAAGTTGACTTCATTCATTCACACTGAGTGCAGTGAACACGCTGACGTACAGTAACTTTCACCTTTGATGGGGAAGAGATTAGCTATTGAATTTGGCTGAAAGCAGGTCTCCAACCTGTGCCTAGACAACACAGTGACCTTGTTGTCTAAGTATTCAAAGTCAAAGTTCTCCAACCTCAAAGCTACAGGCATAACATGGCTCACACCCATAGGTCTAAAATCTCCTATGCTTCAAAATAAGATTGCTGCGTTCAAACTACCTTTGGAGAATGGTCCTTGATTCTCATTGTTTTTGGGAGACTGCTGTTTGGTAGGGGCCAAAATTGTGCCAGAAACTGTCTTCCTAAAATAATGAGATGGCTATGGTGCGTGAGTACTCCCACTATTGTGTTTCACAAGGTCAGAAAGACAAAGACTGTGGGAAACAGAAAGGTGGAATTCATTTGCCAAAAAACAGACATATATGAGAAAGAAACGTGCATCTCTGTTACTCTTTTTGAGACTACAGTCAATGAAAAGAAACAGATATTTCTACTCAGTTCACTTCCTAAAGTACGTGTCTAAAATAGGTCAGATGAATAGCGTCCTTAAAATGTTAAAATGCATCCCACTTTATTGACTACAAAGGAAGTCTGCTAACTTGGAGATAGTTATCTACATTGCTGACAGCAAAAGTTAGAGAAGTTCAGGCACACAAAATGTTCAAGGGCACTGTTAAAATGTGTTTCTCCTAAGGCCTATGCAAACATGCAACACCAGCAGAGTTTGGTGATTTTAATATACATAGTGAATATATATATAATATTACGTACATAAAAATACACATAATAAGTAGTCAATAAATCCCATAGAATGATTGCAGTTTTCCTAGTGTAAAAATGCCATATTTCAATATATGATTATTGTTTCCATTCTCCATCAGGAATAAAAGACGTGACCTCTTTATCTTGAGATAATTGCATGTATCTCAAGTTGGTTATATTGCTTTACCTATACTTGCCTAGAAGAACAATCACAATCCTTCAAAGCAGAGAATGGAACATGGGTTTCCTCACACAGTTTGCACAACATTTCAATATGTTAACTACATTTAAACACATTGTCAAAAAACATTTACAATTAATAAACTTCAGAAGCATGTAAAAACATTACACTGTAATTAAATGATGATAGCACAGCATGCTCTTTATAAAGGACTCTGCAATAATAATGGATGGGTGGGATTCAGTTCATCTTCAGAAAACTACAGGGTAGTTGTCTTTGAGATATCAGAGCTCTTCTAGGAAATGAAGAAAAATACATGCATGCAGAGGGTGATTCATTCAAAGAGAGATGTCTAAAATAAGCAAGACATTGCATTTTACAAGTGCCTGTTTCCCTCCTCCAACTGCACAGGGCCTCCAGATGACTAGCTCTGATGTAGGAGGCTATAGTAGACATTTATAACTGGGGAAATTAATCTTGTTCCACGTTTCACAAAGGGTAACAAAAACTGGGTGACCAAATAAGGCATAGGATGCTGCCAGAGCTGTTCCACATGTGATCATGCGGTTCTTCCAAAATAGCATAAACCTTTTCCTCTTGTCTTAGCAAAGAAGTAACCAGGTTTTGAAAAAAGGTCAGACAAGGTTTATCCTCAGGGCTAAACAGAGGCCAGGACTCAATGTATCTTAAATTAAACAGTTTATTAATGTTATATATGTATGTTATGTAAGGGGGAGGTGCTTATATGTCAGAGGGAATGGTTAAGTAAAGATCTGGCTCTCCCACAGCTATAGGTGACATAAGAACTCCATAATGGCTATCCTATTCAGCTCTCTGGGTATTAAAAAAAACTGTCTCCTGTTTCTTTTCCCTGTCTCTTTGGAAAAAGGTTATGTCTAGGCAGAACTCCTCTTTACTGTTAAAATTTCAACTGTAAGCAGAGGTCATATATTGAGAAGGCATCTGGTGGCTCTCCTCTTTCTTCTCTTCACTATTGATGAGAAATTGCATATGGCTCAGAGTAGGTCCCAAACAATTGCAGCAGATACTAAGAGACCCCTAAACATTACTTGAATCAAAACGGCCTAAAAGGGAGGCTGTTTAACAAAAAGTCAGACTTGAAGACATTTTAAAAATGATGTATTAGTAGTCATGCTTTCCACACCAGCAACATCAAGAAACAGAAATGGCATTGTACTTCCATGCTCACACTGTCTTTCACTTCTGCATCCATAGGCATTCTTCTTAAATAACCACAGTTTCCATTTAACTCCTACAGAACTACATTTAGAAACAAAAATTCTGAAACATGGACAGAAGAATAAAGCTGTTTAATATCTGTATCATATAACACTCCGTACTGATGACATGTCTCTGTGTAGAGTATTACTGTTTGGAATAAGCCAAGGACCTGGTAGCAGCAGAGGTTCTTGGTGCAGGGAAGGTGGTGTTTCAAAGTATTGTTGTCTCTCCCTCATCAGATGATCCAGATATAAGGCAGTGCCGATACCCTACATAGCAGACCTCCCCCAACACAAGTCCTCCAGTTAAGGAAAATGTTACACAAAAATAATGACTACATGGAGCAAATTATTAAACCTTCCTTCCTGCCTGCCTTCCCACTTCCCTGTCTTCCTTCCTTCCTGTCTGCCTTTCTTCTTGCCTGCCTTCCTGTCTTCCTTCCTGCTTTCCTTTCTGCCTGTGTGCCTGCCTGCCTGCCTGCCTTCCTCTCTCTCTCTCTCTCCCCCTCTCTTTTGGTGCCTAGACTTACATCACCTTAAGCCTCCTTGAGCAGGTAAACTAATATCTGAGCTGGAGCTTGAGGCATGTGCCATGGTTTCCATTTCTGATAAACATCTTTTTCTTTAGTAAAGTATTTCCTACTCTTGGTCTGGATAATCCTACTAATAGTGCGGGAACCTTTAGGTTTACATGTTAGCGGCTCTAGTTTTCTTTCACGGTGTTGATAATTTAGCATTTTGAGTCATCATCATTCTAAAGGGGAAGAAAAAGATTTATTAAGTTCTGTGCAGTCAGCACATTTTAAAGCTGTTGCTCTAAGAGGCATCTCTTCTTGACTCTGCTGCACATACAAATCTTATGTAATAATAAAGAAGAGTCATGTCCTGTGTGGCATACATGACTAAAAATTAATTTGTTAATTTATAAAGCTACTTTACCTCCCCTAATCCTGAAAAAAAATTCTTTTACCTAGGCCTGAGTTTTCTAAATCTTACGGATAACTGTTAAGCCTCAGAAGAATGATCCCCACCTTTTACATGCACGTGGTACCTTTCATGGGAGCACAAATATAATATTTTAGAGAAAGTTGAATCAGCTGAGTGGGAAGCCTAAAATAAATAACTGCAGCATTTCTTAACTCAATTTGCTAACCTGTAGAGCAAAAATTTTGATAGATGGTTTGTGAACTTTTGCAGCTGAACATCTCTTTCATTGTTAGTGAAAAGAGGGAGAACTTTGTTTCCTATTCCTAGTTGTCTGGTGTGTCAGTGCTACCTATGTGAACAGCCCAGTCAGATCCAAAAAGGTGAAGGACAGAAGGGCTATCCAGGAACCCAGAAGCAGAGTTGTCACTGGGTCACTCACAACAGCAGGAACATGAAAATCAAAGAAATTTATGTAGGGTGGGTTCACTGATCTTATTCAACTCAAACTCAGTTTGAGTGCAAATACTTGTAGCACTGGCAGGATCTAAAGGGAGCATTTTATGTGGGATGACCTGAGATCATGTTATGAGTAAGAAAGCATGGAGTCTCAGGCTGTAGTGGTGCACGTGTTGTCAGACCCAGGTCGCCTTGGCGCGTCTAAGTATTTTGTGATGATACCATGAAGAATGAAGAAACTGAGTGAGTTATAATGGGTTAAACTCCTGTCAAATAGCATAAATAAATTTGTTATTATGTGCTCATTTTGGTTGGGAGTTAACTTTCTTCACAGTGGCTAGTATGGGACCACGTTTTGAATTTGTGCTGAACACAGCATTGATAATATAGAGATGTTTTTGTTATTGATAAGCAAGGGCTTACACAGAGCCAAAGCCTTTTCTACTTTTCATACTGCCATGCTGGCAAGGGGGCTGGGAGTGCATGGGAGGTTGGGAGGAGAAACAGCCAGGACAGGTGACCCAAACTGACCAAAGGATATTCCAGACCATATGGCATCATGCTCAGAATATAAAGTGGGGGGGAAAAGGAGGAAGGTAGAACATTTGGAGTGATGGTGTTTGTCTTCCCAAGTCACTGTCATGTGTGATGTGGCCCTTCTCACCTGGAGATGGCTGAACACCTGTCTGCCCATGGGAAGCAGTGAATTAATGCCTTGCTTTTCTTTGCTTGTGTGCACAGCTTTTGCTTTCCCTATTAAACCGTCTTTATCTCAACCTACTTTTTTCTCCAGTTTTTACCCTCTGATTCTCTCCCCATTCCCGCTGCTGGGGAAATGAGTGAGCAAGTGCGTGGGGCTTAGTTGATGACTGGGGTTAAAACAGAACATAATACTTAAAAATCTAATTTCTGACTGTTACATTGTACAGAATATATGTTGCCCTTGCTTAAGCACAGCCAGACAGGTTGATGGCATGTGAATTATGGTCCCATCCCCTCCTTTTCTGTTCTCCCTAGTTTCCTTCCTTGCTCTAAAATAGCAGTACTGTTGTTTGTGCTTAGCACTCCAGGCAGTTGAGTGCTGCACCAAGGATGCCCCAGATGTACCCACCTAAGACGCAAACAGAATCAGGTGTCACAAAGATTGCTAAGTCACAAACCAAAACCACATTGTTATTTTTATCCTTATTTTTACCCTCCTGTATCTATAGATATTGTGGTTTTGTTTAGAGTTGTTAGGATTTTTTAGGTGGATTTGTTTTAAGTTTTGGAAAACTGAGAAAACTATATTGAAATTCAAATCAAGAGGATCCAGGTCAGTAGAGGACAATTAAGTTTTTGATTCTGTCATTGGGCAACATAAATTTCTGAAGCAAGTGTTAGAATGTAACTGAAGTTAGAGAGAGTGAGGTCTATGTTCTTCCTATCTGTGTCTCAAGGACAGATATGTAACAGTACAATGATACTACAATTGTAATTATAATAATTTACAATTATTCCTTTGGAAATTCCTGTTTTTAACCTCTAAAATATTCCTTAAGTTCCAATTTCTTCCTGTAACACATGTAGGTGGACTGTCCACTTTTATTGTGAAAATTTCCCACATCTGGGCTGAAAACTATGTTAATCTTTTTCCCTAAGAGCACTTCCAGGGTATCAGTTTCTTGCACTGGCAAACATGTGTTTTCCAAATGTTCTTTTTGACTCTATGACCATGAAATTTCATGGAGATCCAGCTTTGCTCAACTTTCTGCTATATGCAGGTTTGTATATAGTTTTACTTGCTCCCAGTATGAAACTGAGAGGATTAGTTCTGAACTTTTGTAGCAGGTCTTTAACTCTCTTCTGTGCATCTGCTTATGATGAGAGGCTTAAATGTGAAAGACAAAAGGATCAGGCCTCAGGAAAAGGCTGTTAAGACTTATGCAAATAGATTTAGTTCCAGGACTGGAACAACTTTCATTTCTTTCCTATACTCCC